>CATIWR010097155.1:0-44460 GCA_949677035.1 Omphalea diandra | reverse complement strand
CACTAGTGCAGGATGTGGGGTGAAGAAGAGAGTAGAAAGATCATCTGAAGATCCAGCAATAGTGGTTACAACTTATGAAGGACAACACACGCATCCAAGCCCAATAACACCTAGGGGAAGTATCGGATTTTTGCCAGATTCGGGAGTTCTTGCTGCTGCATCTTCACCCTCTTCTTCTTTTGCTGTTCCACAGCATCATCAATACCTGCAGCAACAACAACATGCCTACATGTATAGCTCATCACCTTCTCTCAATATTACCACCAGCACTAGTAGTAGTAGTTTTAATAATAACTCACTCTTTTCTCCAAGTTTTCTTCAAGAGAGACGGTTTAGTAGTCCTCCTTCACCCGCTTCTTTGTTCCGAGACCATGGACTTCTTCAGGATATCGTGCCTTCCCAGATGAGAAAGGAGACTAAAGAGTAGTAGTAGAAGAGCATTAATTTGCACGTTAGTTTTACTGGTATGTAATTCTCTCTAACTGGTCATCATGCACTTGTGGTGGGGTCTGTTGATCTATCTCCAGAGAAATTTAAGGCCCCACTAGCCTACCTACTTCTTCATGATCACCCACTTGATATGATCATCATGGCACAGAACCTATGTACCTTGTCGTTGGAAAATGATCGATGATGATGATGATAACTAGTCTTTTAGCTTATGCAGGGACTAGTTCATTATTAATTTCCTTCTTTATTTCGGTTCTATTGTGTTATTCTTTGTATCCAGAGATTATCTATCCGATGATGGAATTTTGTATTATATCCACTTATCTCCTCTTGAGTAGGTTATTCAATTTCTAGAGATTCTTCTTCTCGTGTATTCTTTCTACAAATTCCTTCTTTTTTCTATGGATCGAATTGGACATGCATGTGCATTTGGCATTAGCAAATTAAAGGGGTATCTAGATTTTAGGGTTAGGGTTTTTCCCATCTAATCCAATCAAAGAGAATCAGCTTAAACTCTTTAACTTCCTCTAGCCAAAAATGATGTATATCTTGTGGTTAACACTACTATATAGCCTCTTTATGAATCATGGCCATTACTTCCAATTTAAGCTATATAAACAAATGGGAACTTGAGGCATTGAATGGGGATATGAAAATGTTGGGAAAGAAATGCAGTAGTGGCGATTTATTGATTGAAAGGATATGGCGAAAGATTTTGGTAGGGATATGGTGTTGCTTTAAGCAATATTGTTGAAGATAACATGTTGTGTCGTGGAGTTGTTATGTCCTTGACGCATATTGCATCTTCCTTATGATTGTTATTACTTGTATTCTTCATGACGGGCTTCAATTGCTACTTACAGCCATACATGGTTTCTAGCTACCCAGTTTTTATGTGTAATCTATAATCTACGGGACAGCTTTGAGATGACACCATCACTCCATCGATTTGAATATCAGCACTATCTCTCTTCTTTTAGTTTTTCAATCCTTTCAAGATCCTATGAACATGGTATGTTATGTACGCGAAACATATATATACATACATAAATGATATACGTAGTAATCAATTTTTCTTAATGAGATCTTGAGTTCGTATTCTATTCACAGCGAAAATAACCCAAAAATATTCAATTTATATATTGTCTATAGAAATAAATTAATAAAACAGATTAGTTGTGTGGGGGATCAAATTTTTTGTTCAAACACATGAAAACATGTATGATGATGTGAAGAAATAATCAAGATTTTAATTCTCAGCTTAAGAGGTTGCTTCTTGGAATTGTGGTGTAGTATGTTGACAACTTGCAAAAGTATTGATAAGGTGATAAGGAAAAATGATTATTTTTCCAAAATGTCTAATCAATATCCTTATTTTCTAACTTCGGCTAAAGGTTCATAGGTTGATTTTGAAATGATAATACCATCTTCAAATTTCAATACATAACCTATGCAGCAGTATCTTTTTTTGCCTGGTATAAATCTATGTACCACTAAGTTATATAAATACATATAAAATTTCAAGCATCTGGAATTTTTTTTTTTTAAAAATTCTTTTTATTCACACCCTGAGTTCTCCATGAATTAGGATCTAACACCCTGGCATGATGGGAAAAATTGGGTAGGTACCAATACATTTGTATGTATGTATTGTGTGAAAAGGCTTTAGCAATTTTACATAGGAATATTTGAAAAGAAAGGTATAGTGTGAACATATGATTAATATGTAGGCAGGTTAATAACTAAAAGAAACAATGAACATGATCAGAGAATTATATTCTTTGTTGAAATATCTATTCTTCCAAGCTATGGCAATAGCAGTGAATATTCTTTATAAAATGATGGAAGGAAAGGAGAACAGTGTTTGGCTTTATCAGAAAGTGGAAAATTTGCTGCCCTCTTGATGATGTGCATTTAGAGAAAATGGTGCAAATTACTTTTTGTGGTTATCTGTATCCAAACTTGTTAGCCAACTATTAACTTTCATTTAGAGATCACGTATCATTACAGTATTTTACTATGTGCCTTTCTTTTTTCTGTCCCCTCAGATAATCAATCCCCCATTATAGAATACGTTAATCACCCTTTTATTTATTTTATTTTTGTTTCGTTAAGGATATATGTAGTCTGATTAGCAAGTAGATCTAACTTTTATTATTTTTTCTGGGTCGTATTATATACAATGAATGTCTTCAAGGCTAGATTCGTGGCAATGGGATTATAGCATCAACGATGATAAAAGAAGTAATTAAGACCATTTATGGAGATATTCAAATATATGTCGTTTCTTACTAGTATTTTATTGTATTATTGGAATAAAAAACTCAAATGAAATATACAATTTAATACCTATTAGAAAGTGGGCTGTTTCTTTTCTTATCAATTTCTCTCATATATAAATATCATACAATATTACAATTAGCTATATACTAGTAATGAATTCATAGTATGATTATATTAATAAATTTTAAATAAATTTAATATTTTTTATCATATAATTAGTTGAACAATTAAAAATGATACAAATATAAAAATTAAAATTTTATATATTATCATTTTATAAAATTATTATTTAATTAGATATTTTAAATAAATAAAATAATAAAATACAAATTATAATTAAATAAATTTAATAAAATTTAATAATAACATCATTATTTTGATAAAAATAAAGAAAATTCATAGTTTTTTTTTGTTGGTTTTTCTTTTTACATAGAGAAACTTTTTGTATTATAAAACTTATATTGTTTAACTATTATCTTATTTGTCATATGAAAAAATAAAAATATATTATATTATTATTTATCAAAGATATTATGTTGCTAATATAATTACTTGACAAATGATAAACACTTATCTGAAATTAGGCCTGAAATCAAAATTAACTAGTTGATAATCTATATTTTACATTAATATAATTTAATATATTATTTAAATATATTTAATAATATTAATAAAATAAAATATTCATATAAAATATATGCTTAAATAAATAAATTTATTTTAAAAAATAATATATGAAAATTATTTTTTAACCTTGAATTTTTAGTTACTTTTTTTATTTTTATTAATATTTATTTTGAATTAAATAGTTTTGTGTAAAAATTCTAATCACTTATTTGTCAAATAGTTATTTAGATCTCAAATTTTTATCTTAAATAAACAATTATCTATAAATAAAAATCACTTGTTTAAAATTAAATATAATGCTAAAATTAATTATATATATTAATTATAGGAAAAAACTTATCTACTAACTCAACTAATAAGATAATAACATGGGTATCAAAAGAGGGTATGAATGTCATTTGAGAAAAAAATGTAACAATAAATTACTCATGCAATTTTGAGTAATTCTTTTAGGTGTCATTATATCATTAAATGAGTGTATAAAAGAGTGATATACACTTAAAAATAGATAAATTTTTATCTTAATTGTATATTTGGTATACTTAGCATATGAATTCTAAATTTATTATAGGTTATATGAGAGAACATATGGAAGAATACATGCAGTGTGGAGCTATAGTGAGAGCTGTGGGGCAAATGCCTCTCACTAGTCCTCCAACTTTATTTATTATTTACTTTCACTAAGTTTTATAATTTTATTCTCATTAATAATTTTGCATTATCTTATTAAATTTCATATAAAAAAACTCATTTAATTAATTTGATTAAATACTTCATTATTTTAATAAAATACCAAAATTTTTAAATTTAAACTTATACATATGTATATTATTGAAAATTTATTTTAAAATCTTAAAATTTTTAGAGTTTTATCTATTCATCCATATTCTTTAATTTTATAATTTAGATCTATAAAAATCTATATTGTTTTAGTAAAAAAACAATTATGAATTGATATCACCATTGAATTAAAATTTATTAGTTAAATTTATTGATAATTAACATAACTAATATAATGAAAAATTGGTTAATAATAATTTAAGAATATCAAAAAGTTATTACACATATATTTATTTTTATTTATTTCATATTACTATATATTTATATATTTATTTATATGCATGTATATTTTACCTCACTGGCAAAAATGTTTGAATCCGCATACACATCAATGTGAAGATGTCATGCTTTCCTAATCTTGGAACGGATTTTTAAAAGAAAAAAAGAAGTTTCAGGGCCAAGCGAAAATTAATAAAGAGAAAAAACCCTGCAAGAGAATCTGTTCTTCAATCATACTAGTCCTAATTAAAGGAGTAACACCACACTATGCATTATCATGATTAAGCAATTAAATGGTAATATGGAAATTATTTTCTATTATTGTATTAGTATATTATATATGTATGGATGTCCTAGTCTATGTAGATATCGAAGTTGAAATATATCTATATTATCTTGTTTTTTTCTTTGATTGATTTTGTTTATGAAAAGAAAAAGGACGGTATGTTATGCTTTGATGAAAATCATAATCAAATCTGAAATATAAATTAAATATGGTTTCTTATTATTTTAATTAAGTTTGAGGCCCATCAAATCAGTATCTGAAAAGCATGGAAATTTTAATATAGTCTTCATCCACCATGCAGAATTGTGAACTATTCAATAATAATAATATCTTCTTTTTAGTAATAATTTTAAAAGTTTTAAGAAATAATAACAATTAATTAAATACCTGACATGTTTTAGGGGGATAGTTCATTATTTAATTTGTTAAATTAAAACTACTGAAATTTTTCTAAAAAAAATATTTATACCATACCATGCATGGTATATTATTTTTGACATCAAAACTCAAATGAGCAGGAGAATTCTCAAGTATCTCCAAATTGAGTGTTGAAATGAGAACTAGAGAGAATTACTTAAAAATTTTAATAAGCGAGCTCCTCTGACTACAATTTTTTTTATTTAAAATTATTATTTATTAAAGTCATTATATGTACATTATTGGGTTAGAGACATTGTAGAAGCACTCTCAAATGAACCAGTGAGCTCCATAGAATAGCGAAAATGCCCAAAACCACATCCCATCAAAGCCCAATGGTTTTTTATAAAAACTCATTTAACATATGGGCTTTAAATTGCCCAAAAGCACCTCTTCATTGCTAAAGAAAAAATTGATTGGAGTTGTCCTATCATTTTCATTTTCATCTTCATTGATCGGTGATGGCAAAAAATATTCTGCTTGGTGGATTGATTGTGGTGGCTGTCTTTGTCCTCCTTCTAATCTTTACTTTCATCTATCAAATAAAATAAAATAACTAGAAAATAAAAAGATATCACAAAAGTGCTTTTAGACCAAAATGAGGGTATTGTAATCATCAAAATTCCAAATAAATGATATTGAAGGTTCAGGTTTCTTAATTGATAATAATTCAAACTGGCTGTTTATTCATCACAACGAGAAATGAGCAAAAATTAAAAAAAAAAAAAAGAAGATGAAATTACAAGTACAAATTAACATTTGTTGTATACGATGGATGGAATTTTAAAGCTTTCTTTTTCTGTAAATTAACTACAACACATTCCGTGCTTGGTTCGCTGTCGTTCTGCCAAAGCACATTTTACCATTGCAAAACGACATTATACAAATTTTTATTTTCAATTTTTAGGATGATGTACCATGGAGTGGTAAATCAAAAATCCAGATCCTTTGAAATCAGTAATGGATTATTATTTTGATGAATGCTTTTTATGTCTTCCCCACCATTTCAAGCTGAAATCTGGAATCCCCATAAATCTACGACTTAATGATATCTCCATTTCCTTCCCCAACACAATTTGCATGGATCCTTCAAAAGAGCCTTAAAAGGCAAAATCATTGTTTCCTTACGTGAATCCGAGACCCCCACATGTAGTGAGCTCATGAATATGGAAGTGTTCAAAACCTAGAACAAGTCTCAAAACTGCCATAACCGTGCTGACCTATCCGTGTTCTCAATAGAAAACAAAATTGTACAATTTCAAGTTTGCTCAAACAGGCACAAGGAAGGACATGGAGTTAGGTATATGAACCCTATATGCGAACTTGACCTCTTCTAAGTCCCCACATTGTTGTCTCTTAACAACCCTCTCTGCTAGTGCTATATAGCAACATCTATATAATTGAAGCCATTACTACACTAACTTAATACGGCTTGCATTACAGATATGGCTAAGTGCTTGGCTTTCTGTCTAATTATAATGCTCAATCTTGTAGTTTTATTTGCAAAGACATCAACTACCTTGAATGAAACATGTCTGGATGATATTGGCTTTGTTCTGCAATTTGACATTTACCAAGACACCTGCCCAGAGGCAGAAGCTATCATCTTTTCTTGGGTTAAAAGTGCAATCTCTGAAGACCCAAGAATGGCAGCTTCCCTGCTTCGTCTTCACTTTCATGATTGCTTTGTTAATGCAAGTCATTTATGCTTTGTATAGTTGCTTCTCTCGCATAGCTTTTCTTTTCGTTCTTCTTTGTTTTTAGAAGAAAAGTTAACTAAAGCAAAGATGAGTTTTGCATTGCAGGGCTGTGACGCTTCAGTGTTGCTAGATGATGCCGTTAACTTTGTGGGTGAAAAAACCGCATTACCAAACTTGAATTCTTTGAGAGGATTCGAAGTGATAGATGCGATAAAATCCGAGCTGGAGTCTGTTTGTCCTCAAACTGTGTCCTGCGCTGATATTCTTGCTATTGCTGCTAGAGATTCTGTTGTTCTTGTATGTAACAGAGCATTAATTATTATTGCTGCCTATATGGATTAAGAATAAGACCAAGGGTTATGATAATTTAGTTAATCTATTTGCAGTCAGGTGGACCGGGTTGGGAAGTCCAGCTGGGTAGGAAGGACAGCTTGACTGCTAGCAAAGCTGCAGCCACTAAAAACATCCCAGCTCCAAATTCGACAGTGTCAATACTAGTGGCTAACTTCCAGAATGTTGGCCTCACACTCAATGATATGGTTGCGCTTTCTGGTATTTTTGGTTTAGTTTGTGCATCCACAGTATCATTACAGTTTTAGGAAATATGATTCCGCCTAGGTTGCTAATTTACAATGTAACGTGGCAGGCGCCCACACTATAGGGAAAGCCAGATGCCCAACTTTCAGCTCTAGACTTCAAGGCACTACTTCAAACGGCCCTGATATCAACCTGGATTTCATTCAGACACTGCAGCAGCTATGCTCAGAACCCGACAGCACCTCAACACTAGCACACCTTGACCTGGTGACTCCAGCAACATTTGACAACCAATACTACCTTAACCTTCTTTCAGGGGAAGGATTGCTTCCATCCGACCAGACGCTTGTGACAGACAATGATCAATCCCGCCAGATTGTTGAGTCCTATGCAGAGGACCCTCTGCTTTTCTTTGAGGATTTCAAGAATTCAATGTTGAGAATGGGAAGTTTGGGGCCAGCGACTGGAACATCTGGGGAGATACGCAGGAATTGTAGGGTTGTCAATTAAGTTCGATGTTCGGATAACTAAGTGGCAATATCTACAGCCTGGTTCCTTCCGAATTCCTTTATGCTTGAAAATTTAGTCTAGTAATCTGCTATTATGGTTTCTCTCCATATGCCACAGGTATCCGGCATTTTACAGAAATAACATTTCAATAATTATTGACAATTAAACAAGCATCTAAATCTGGTTTAACTCATTTAATCCAGTAAGAGCACCAATGAACCGGCAATTTTCAAGGATCTATGGCTCTATGCTACATGTTACAGTTTCTAGTTGATACACAAAATAAGGTCTAAGCCACATATTACAGTAAGAGCTCGCAATGTTATGCTAAAAATTCATTAATACGTATTTGGAGCATTGTTTGCCCCATGCACTATAAGTCGCATTAATTTGCTAACCCAGTAACAGGAGAGTAAATCTCACAAAATTACAAAGGTGTAGAAACCGTTGCAATAGTCTCACTTGGCATTTCAGCTTATATAGATTGTGCTGCCATTACCTTGCGTTGCCACCATTCTCTCCCTCGGCATTTGAATTGCAGAAACATTTTTGGCCCTTTGCAATAGAAATTGCTCTTTCACTTCATGTTCCTGGAGATGAACTCGATAGATAAGATAATAGAGGAAATCAAATGAAATAAAGTACACAATTCCCAGAAAATATTATTAAACCCCAAATTGTCCTTGCAAGGCACACTTTGACCACCATCCAACAAAAGAATCTAAAATACTCCATGAGACTCCAAAATCTTCCAGTAGCTAAATTCCATTGTTACTTATTTTCAACGTCCACTACATCCATGTTTAGAATCATTTTTAAAATAATGACAGCCAGGCATGGTAGCGGCAAACACTTCAACTATTCCATGTTTTTACAAAGATAAATTGAGGACAAAACAAAACTTCCTTCAGTTGCTACCCAATTCCCAGACTAACAGCAAATAAAAATTCGAGGAATGTATAATTACCAGAACCTGCAGCCTTATTTTTCCACATCCACTCCTGAGTAGCCTGAAGTCCCTGCAGCAAAAAATGACTTCAGAAACAAAGCAGAAATACCAAAAAAAGATAGGAATAAATAAAAATCAGATGTACCTGAAAACGTGTTGGATCATTGACTGAAGTAGCAGGTAATTGAGTATAACCAAGTTCCTGTCAAAGCCAAAAGGATAACAGGCCGAATTAAAACAAGAAGTAAGCTATACCTTTCCGCAGGGGCAGGACTGGCACATTCTAAACTTCTACCGAGGAACAAACTCAAATATCATTTTAATAAACAGAACCAAATGCATTATCAGTATCCTTTTATTTCACTGTTAATCCCAAATCCAGCAGAAATCAAGAAACCAATATGCTTATTCTTCTTGTTGCATCTTCAAAATATTCTAACAATGCGCTGTGTAAGTTTAATCTATTTTGCATGCAAGAAAATCAACTTCCACAAAACTGAAGTGAAGCCATCTGCATTGTAACAATTGGACCATCCAGTGAATGAATTCTTAAACATGAAGAAACCACTGAATTGCATAGACAAGCAAACTCAACCAACAATATTTCCTAAAGGCATCCTTTTGCTTATATCACTTGCATAATTTCACACTGATTAACTAGACTGGTTAAATGCTGATTGATAATGTTTGGATTAACTGATTTTGCAGAAAAAGAAACTTGTGTTGGACATGACCCACAGCTCCACATTCACTATATGATATTCAAAAGCGCTATTTAAACCAACTTGCTCGATAATTACACTTTGCTATTAGCCACAAATCAGCAAGCAGGTTCATGGAGATCATACTTACAACAAATAGATTTGACATTATTCCATGAAAACTAAAAATCCAGTCATATCATGTGAATTTGTAATGGAAGACCAACAAGTAGTCAAACTCTCAAACAACATAGAGCAATTAGAAGACTTGCTTGATCAGACTGAAATTTCAGAAAGCCAAAATCTCCTTAAAGGCATTATTTCTATTGTAGCAAATTACAAAATGCAACCATTTCTATATTTACCTGAGCATCTTGTTGACCTCTAACTCCAGAACAAGCATACTGGGTTTCAAAATAACAGAGTTAGCAATGTAAAAAACCAAATTTATAAGCTACAAAATTCATATAGACACTGACTGATGAAGGAAATGAAGGCTGTTGCAGCTGCTGCTGGTGGCGAAATTGAGTTTGGTACTGAGCTTGAAGCGGCATATGTTGTGCTTGTGGCACTTGATGGCTAGGCAGGACTTGAGGATTTGACTGGGCCTGAGGCTGTTGGATTGGCGGCTTTTGTTGCTGCTGCTGTTGAGGTTGTTGTTCAGATAATGTCAACTCCTCTGGTTTCTCCCACTGCTCACAGGAAAAAAAAAAAAAAAAAAAAAAAAATCCTTCATTTGGTTCAAAACTAAAACTCCCATGGTAGAGCAAGTCAAGTGATTAGTTTCTCACCCGGCTTTCCCGAGTTATACTATTGTAATAGTACTTGAACCCCTCAGGAGATGTATGTTCTGTCCAATTAGACTTTACAGGAGCCGCTGGCTGGGGTACTACAGGCACAACAGGAGCAGGCGAAGTAGACGGAGGCACATCTGCAGCCATTGTAGTAGGAGGTGCACTGCCAACTGTTTGTGATGGAATTCTTGGCCACTGAAAATGCAGGGAAAGCAACATTCTCAGTTCGTACCACAAATTTTACAAACAAAAGGACAGCAAACTAACAACCTCAAAACAGTGGAGAACAAAGTGATTCAAAGAATAACACAAACATGGGAATATTAGCTTCACAATGAAAAAGATAACTTGAGGTACATAACCATAATCTTAGAGCTAGAAGCAAATGCTCACTTTCCCAGCCCGGCTACTTTACAGGGAAGAAGAGCTGCCCCTATCTCTACTCCTGATATTAAAAGAATGGAGGCAGAAGGGCAAGGTTTTGCAAACAACAGGACCTACATTAGCAAATCCTAACACGATAGTTGGCAGGCAGTATTTACTCATCCCATCACATGCATGTGGAGAAAATAGCCCACTGCTTAAAGGGGGCAGTTAGACACCATATTTTACATCCCACTTTCCATATTTTTCCAGCAATCAAATGATCCCTAAATAACAGTTTTGAACAACTAGCATCAAGCAGTTGCTTCAGTCATTTCTGCGCATCAACCTTGCAGATCCAAATGCACACATATTTTCTTATATTTTGACAAAAGGCAAGGTAATGAGTCCAGGACATAAACATAACCAACACCGCTTGTCCTTCAAGAACCACCACTGTAATAAGACATCATCGGCGCCATTTTCTCTTTCTATTTGCAGTTTAAATTTGAACACTTTTACTCTCTAATCCAATCATACCTGCTGTTTAGTAGGCTGGGAACTCTGCTGCAATGGTAGACCTTGATTTGATGGTTGCATCATCTGCAATTGTTGTTGCAGCTGAGAGAATGCCTGCTGAGAGGACTGAAAGGTTGCTTGCAGAGTTTGGGTCTGCTGTGACAGCATCCGAGCCAATTGAGAAGGGGACTGCTGGAGAGGCTGAAGCAGTTGCTGCTGGACTGGAGTAGGCATTTGCTGTTGATTTGTCGCAGCAGGCATAGAATGGGATTGTAGGTTGCTATTCAAAGGTGCTTGTAATGGTGTACCAGATGAGGCCCTCTGCTGGAGCTGAGGTTGAGAAGCAGGCAACTGTCCACTCATACCAAGGTACTGCTGTGATGGCATTGCTTGAGTGAAAGGCACTTGACCAGGATTAAGTGGAGTTTGCAACTGGCCAACATGAGATGTTTGCGTCTGTGAGTATGAAGTAACTTGAGGGTGAAGTTGAAGAGAAGGTGGCAAATGCTGAGGAGATTGGAGGGGTTTCTGCAGTGGAGATATTTGCTGGCCACCAGGCGGGACTTGCTGTAAAGCCTGGTTAAAACTCTGAAGGAAAGAAACAAATAACAATCTTAAGTATTCTAAGAAGACTGGAAAGTACATGTAGGCATCAAAAGACCTTCTTTACGTACCTGTTGCGCATTAGAAGCCACAACTCCTGAAAGAGCACCATCAGATGGGCCGCCCAAGGGACTGCCCTAAGGGACAGCATCAAAGCACAAATTAAGTATTGAACTAGAAGGAAATAGATGTCTGAATAGTAAGCTCTTATAGAAGAAACTAGTGTGCAAACAATAAACAGGACGTGTTTAAAAGGCAACCTGCAATGCAATAGTTCCAACTAAAAGAGTAGCAAGGTCAAACATAAATTTGAACAGATAATCAGTGCAACAACAAATAAAAGGTTCTTCTTTTAGATTCACCAATTGATAGAAAACGAATGTATCAGATAACCACCAGTTGTCCTAACCTGATTTAAAGGTGTTACTAGGTCACCAGATCTAGGAACCAACTGACTCCCAAATCCATGGACAGCGACATTGGAGGCAGATCCCATATTCTGTGGACTCATCTGACGCCAAGCATTAGGTGGACCTCTATCACCCATAGGCTCACCAAAATTGGGTGGTGCTCTAATAAGAGTAAGCATGGAAACCATGGTGTTAAAAAAGTATACACTGAAGTGACAAAGCATTAATTTCACCACATTGAGCACTTCAAAAATACCTAGGCCCTGGGGCTTGTAATCGAGGGCCAAAGCCTGGACCTCCAAATGCAGGACCCCCCCTGGGAAATTAAAGAGGCAGTGGTGTAAACACAAATACCGCAACAAAAAGTACCAATAATTCAAAGTTCAATGTCAAAGATACAATGTATAAAACCTTCTGTAGACCTCTATCCCCTCCCCCAAACCCACAGAAAAGAACCAAAGAACATAAGGAAAATTTCAATAGACTAGCACTTAAAGGAAGAAAGATAATATCAGCCAGAAACCTTGAATCTCCAGGCCTGGGCCTCTTAGGATCAGCAAACCGAACTGTCAATGGTTGATCACAACCCTAAGGTTCAGAAAAACAGAAATAAATGCATAACACCCTGAAAACATAGGCAGTCATCTTACCACCACAGAAAGAAAAAAATGAAAATGCTTACTCTCATTCTGTAGATTCCATTAAGAGCATTTATAGCTGCCAGAGCCATTTCTCTATGAGAGTATTTGACAAATCCACATCCTTCAGAATGAATTTCACAAAAGCACCAGCAACAGGAAATAGAAACACAGTGACATCAGATTTGTGTGAAAAACAAAAACCATTTAAAATTTTTTTTAAGAAAAAATCCAGAACAATAATGAAGTGCTGACCAATTGTTAGATGGAGCTGCTAATATATATATGTTTGACCATATCAATCATCTCATACCTTCAAAAGACTAAATTAAGAAGATAGTCTGTAATTTACTAAACTTTTAGCAAAACAAAAATATTGATTTCAGAACCAGGAATTAGATTTAGTCTGCAGATATCTTCAGTCTGCAAATATCTTAAGGAACAAATACACACCAAAGCATGGAAAAGAAAAGTAGGGCTGAAAATCGAATCCTCAATTCTAAAGGGGGCACATAATGCTACATTAAAAATGAAAAAGGAGATAAGAACACACCACGGCTTTGCTTCAGTTCATCACGCATGAGATAGACATCTTCAACATGGCCATATGGTGAAAAAATCTGAAAATGGAAAGGGTAGTTACTTGTTTTATGATATTCATGTATACAACAAGATTTATATGTATCGCGAGTCATCTGATCAACAGAGCAGAACAGAAAAAAGCAGAAAAGATTCCTCCAAGCCAAGTGCAATTTGAGAGAAGAAGAGGGATGTCGGGTGAGGGGACATGATGGAAGGCTTTAATTTCAGACAGCAGAATAAATACAAAGATCAATGTGACTGACATACTTCCTCAACTTCCTTTTCTGTAGCTTCTTTGTTCAATGACCCCACAAACAATTTGTACTCAACTGCACCTACCATGAAACAAGAGAAAGTATCAAAACTGGAAATTAGATATAAATTGAAAAAGAAACCTCATATGCTCATACACTTTCCTGTAAAACATAAATTTCAGGAGCAAACTTACTCAGCATAAGCAATTACTAATAGAACAGAAATTTCAGATACTATCATCTAGGGGGGGAAAAAACATGAAATCTGCATTTCACAAAAAAAGGGGGGGCAATGCCAAGCCCAAGTATTCTCTTCATTAAATTGATATATAAAATCCACAAAATGTAGCAATACATATCTATTAACAAAAAAACAAGTCACACTTAAGAAATTAGAAAGTTTGGTAAGCCATGTAGTATTACCAAGGCGCTCTCGTTCTCCATCAGCATATCTTACTTGGATAAGACCTATTCCCTGAAAAATAAATATTTTAAGTTTGAAACTACTGTAATGGCCAAAAAAACAATAAAGAAGCACTAGAAGCACAACGACAAAACTCACTCCAGGTAAAGTATGTTGATTGTGCAAAGCTCTGATGGCTCTATCAGCTTCTTCAGAAGTTGCATACTTTACAAAACAACAACCTGCATCGGTGAAACGTTTTCAACCTGATTTTATTTGGTATGTCTTTAACCATGATAGACATGCATACATATCAAATGCGCGTGCCTGCTATATATGTTTTACATCGCCAATGTTAATATAGCAAACAAAATGAACCTAGACTTAACTGAATCATTGAAACTCTAGACCATAAACTGACTAGACTGTTATTATCAGGTTGCTGAATATGACACATTTGAAAAGTACAGGGTGCAATTCTCCAGCATAAAACAGATATAAGCTGCTATAATTTACTAAATAATTGCTATTTAAAGCATGCTTAAACAGATACACTTCAACACAAAAATGAAGAAAACTGAAAATTTTGATTTAAAAAGTTCACATAGAAACAGAAAACAGAATGAGATGGATTTTCTTTCCCATCACACTGTTTCTGGGTAAACAATTAAAATCTCAGTCATTACAAGATGTATTTCTACAGAATAGTTTGCTTCAAGATAAGAAAGGAAATGACATAAAGACAGCTATGCTAGCAATTATTTGGGTTTAATGCTTCTCTTTGATAAGAAGAAGAACAAGACAGAAGATTTAAAAGAAACCTAAGATCGCCATCCTACCCCAAACCCAGAAAGACAAAATACAACTGTCACTGAGAGCATGTAAATAAATCTCAAAAACCCAATAACAAGAAAGTCCAATACACATTGGAACTAATATTGATGAACAGTTGATAATAGACCATGCCAAACAAATAGTCAAATGTGACTCTCTCCCCTGCCTCCCGTGCACAACATAGAATACGACCACTGGGAGTATGTAATACATCAACCACATTCAATCGTTGAAATAATACCCGAATTCTGTCAAGCTCACAGGAACATATCTAATATCAAAACAGAGCTGATAACATGCATCATTCGTGTTCGTCCTTCAGTTCCTTTCATATAGATAAGAAACTTATGTCGAGCAAACTGGGTCATAAAGAAGGCATTGATCCTAAATGTATACATGCTTCTAAGGTCCTAGCAAATAAAGAACTCATCAATATATCAAAGCATGAATATTCCACTTTTGCAACTTAATAAGTAGATAATTCACCAAAAAAAAAAATCATTCACAGCTTTGTCGAAGCCAAGGATATGGCAAAGAGAAATAAGATCAACATACAAAAAATCCATCCATCTTCATTACATTATTAAGTCATTTGCAAATAAGTAAGAGATAACAACACAAACATCATGTTTGCATAGTGTCCAGCTCACGTGAAAATCAGAGGGAAAAAATAAAAATAACTGCAACTGTAACTGTCCATTTTCCAACAAAAATTCCAGGTTTTACTTCCACTGCTCTAACACTTCAATCAGGAAACACACTCAATTGATAAATACCATCCAATTAGAATGGATAAAAGTTATACAAAGTGGATTACTTCTAATGGCTAGAAATCAATAAAAGAAAAAAGTATACTGAGACTGTCTAAACATGGATGTGATTCTCGAAAGAGGTCAAAGCCTCCTTGCAAAAGAACTAAATAATAGATGGAAGCAAGTAATAGTACAGGTTGCTCAATAGGAATCCATTCGACTAGACATTTCAATGAAAAAGAAATTGTTTAAACTTTATGTAACAAGCATTTAGAATACTCACAAACAATATCATAAGTCACAAACTAAGAGCTAATAGACTTATCTGATCATGATGATTTTCCTGAAAATTTCTCACATGCAGATGCTTGATACAATCAAATCAAAAGGCATAATAATATTTACAAGCTCTTTCCTGATACCTTCTAACCCATTTTATCCACAAATATGAACAACCAAGAATTTAAACACATATCTTTCCTGCATATCAACCGAGTGAATAATGAAACAGAACTGATGTTGCCACTCTGAACAACATTATTTGCGCTACCACTATGATATGATGGAAGCGCAACAAAGCTATGAATGATATACCACAAACTCATCATTAGATAATGGCCAACCCTATGATTATACACAAGCACATTTTGAAAATGAGTTCCAGTGCCCATAAGAAGGTTAAGGCCACACAGTAACCATCAGTGGTCCCATTTCACCACTAGGATGATCTTACTAGTTTAAAGCAAGGAAAGGGAGTCAGCACATGATTGGAACTGAAAATCAGCAAACTTATAAATTAGTTCATATGCTGGCCCACAAATACTCCCAAAAACAAATTTCGGCACCGCTTACAAAGAACAATCACATAAGCATCCAATCGGAACATTATGAATACATATAATAATGAAAAGACAAATTCTCAAGAAAATTCATCGCCAATCTCATTTCTTCTGTAATCATGGGAAAGGAGATTAATCCTATGAAGGGAAAATATGCTGCTTGATATGATAAGTTATAAAGCAAGAAATCCATGGAAAAAGCAACCGGAGCGAACAAAATTGCTAGCAAAAACCAAACAATTGTACCTGCAGGGAAAATCCTATTTACTAAGACCAACCTCAACCTCACAAACCTTAAACGACCTATAAACTGAAAACAATCCACAAGTCTAACCTTGCAATGTTCACAATAGAATGGTGCTTGCACAAAGTCATGGAAAAAACTTCCAATACACTGGAGCAGTGAATACACACACTCACATTATAAAGAAATACATACACTCACATATTAATAAAATACGAAAAACCAGAGAGATGGTTCTTTCTAACTGAAAACAAAAAAAAACACACAACATGAATACACAGCCCAAAGATGCGCACCAAATAATCTGTAAAATAGACCGCATTTTACAGATTATTTTAGCTAGGAAGAATCTGTAAACAGACCGCATTTTACAACATAATTTGAACCAACATGAATACACAGGCCAAAGATGCACACCAAATAATCTGTAAAATAGACCGCATTTTACAACATAATTTGAACTAACTGCCAAATCAATGTCCGACATTAGACAAGCTAAACCATAAGCTACAACCATCCGGTCATCACATATCAAAAAAAATGATGAAATTTGCACTAAATTGAAGAAGAAGAAATAAATCAAGAGCCTCCCTAAAAGATGAGAATTAACACATTTGCATCCATCTCACAAGCAAATGACTCATTTCAAAAAAATTTGAAAAATTATAAAAAAGGAAATAATACATAAAATTTCTCAATGTGTGATTGCAATCACTATCATATCACTGTTCAAGGAAAGAGATCCAAACCAAGAACTCCAAATCACAATTCCATTCACACACAGAACTAACTCAACCAAATGCCTTGGATATTACAACAGTAAATAATCAGACCATTACCGTAGACATCATCCATTACACAAACAAGCATCCACATTCCCTTCATAACTGTTAAGGGGCGAACGACTAATCACTACAGTTCACTCGATCAGTGGCAAACCATAAACCACAAAAATACAAACCATCCAACCCTTGATCCATTTCATATGGCAGTGGACAAGTTGATAAATGGACATTCCAAGCCATTCAGAAATAAACACTTCCAAGCTCATGATCATCAGAACAAACCATAAATTCCTTCAAATTACATTGTGTTTAATGCCCATTCATTAAAGCAATAATTTAAGTATTTTCTTTTTCATGTCACTACATGTACAAAATCTCCCTTTAAACATCCTTGACATAAAAAAGCTACAGTATGGTAACAGACACTCCCAATACAAATGACTTGTTGGGTAATGCCCCCACTGCTGCAGCCACTATGACAAGAGGAGGATCTAATCACCTTCAAGTCCCCAACTGCTATACATAAACTGGTTTCTAGTAGGTTTGCATATGTTGCCTTCTTGTTTTGACAGGATGTAGACAAAAAAAGGAGGGTTCAACCAAAATCAACAAGCCCGAAACTTGTTGCAAAAACAAACTGAGATGAAAGATGAGCATACTTTGCTCCCATCAGCCTCTTAGAGACCTGAAATAAGATAGTTTGGAACACAATTATTTCACTAAAATAAAGCATGTATACATACCTTGTTGCTGCCCTGTTCGCTTATCTTTGATCAAAGCAACCTCTACCACATTTCCATGTTGCTCAAACAGGGGGCGAATCTGGCATCAAGTATGCAATGTTATCATAAGTCAAAACAATGATATATATATATATATATATATATATATATATATATATATATATATATGCTTCCATGGCAAATATAATGTCAAGGACTATATGCTCAAGCATCAATTAACAGACTTACATCTTCTTCAGTAGCAGTCCTTGGAACAGATCCCACAAAGAGTTTGGCAAAACTACCACCATCAAATCGATCTGAAAAAATTATAAAAAAAACAAAAAGGAAAGTTTGAGCACATTAAAACATAAAGAGGTCGACTCTCAAGATGAAATTGACTTTAGGATAGGGTTCATTTATTTAGAGCACTTTTTAATCCAATAAATAAATCAACTGCCTGAAATAAGTGGCAAATGTAAAATAGACATATACCTAAAGGCACAGAGAAGAAATAAGTAAATACGTTACAGGATTGTGGCAGTACGCAAATAGATGTTATAAGCATGTGAGAAAAGGACAAACATTAATAGCATAATTTTAAAAAAAAATACAAACCATTAATCAGTATGAAAGCGACAGTTAACAGTAAAATTGCATAGTCAATCAGTTGAATAGAAGCTCACCGGGGGAACCTCCGCGGCCAGCAAATGGATACCCTCGTTTCTGACCCGATATAGGCTGAGGAGGCGGCGGAGGTGGCGGCGCCTGGTAATTAGGCCCAAACCCTCCACCTCCGCCGCCACCCATAGGCCGGAATCCTCCACCTCCGCCGCCGCCGCCGCCACCAGGTCCCATTGATCCAAATCCACCATCACCAGCAGCAGGAGGAGGAGGATGACGCGGAGGACTTTCAAAGGGGCGATGACCTCCTCCGCTACCACTGCCGCGATAGCTGTTAGGACTGCTACGGCGGTGGTCGTAATTGGTACCATTGGTGGAATAGCGGTTCAAGGGAGCATCAGAGAATCGAGAGGGAGCATCTGAGAAGCGAGAGGGTCGACGATTATGATAGGAGTCTTGATTGTACCCTCCACCGCCGTAGCTGTCTCCTACCCTGTGCCTATCCATGCGATAATTAACAAACTGGAAACCTGATTTTAGGATTTTGGTTTGATTAGAGGATAGGAAGATTAGTCGGGTCCGCCTTGTGCTGCGCAGGAAAGGAAAGGAAGAGAAGGGAAGAGGGAAAAAAAAAATAAATAAAAAAAAAAAGAGCAAATACTCATATATGATTGCGGCGGTGTCGGGCCTTATTCATATCTTAGCCCATTTAAGTTAGAGACTGGGCTTGGAGCTCACTTATGTAGGTAGCATAAAAACAAGAAATAAAAACGAAAACAAACACAAAAAAAACGATACCTTTCAAAAATATAAGAAATGAAATGGGCAAGAAATGTGTAAATATAAAAAATATAGAGATATATCTAGAAGTATTTTTTATATATAATAAATATTAAAATAACTGATTATAAAATCATAAAAATATAATATTAAAAATAATTATTGAAATCAATATTGACTATAAAAAATAAATAAAATGATAATAATCAATTAAATATTTAAAAATAAATATTAATTGTTCATAAATTTCATAATCAAAATTAATAGTATAATGGAAATATGTTTCAGAAACATGTTTGTTAATTTTTCAAAATTATAGAAATATATATAAAACGTTTTGAGAGAGTTTCGGTGCGTTTCTAAAACGTGGAAACACCTCTTCAAAAATTTTTATGTGTGATAGTGTGTGAATTAAGAACCATTGTAAAACCTTGTGTCATGTTTTAATGTCTCCTAAAATCAAGGTTCTTTTTATGGAGAGTTTGTAGGGATTACATTCCCACACGTGAGAAACTTGAGCGCCATGGAATTTCAATTAATAATTTGTGTGTATTTTGTGAGGCAACTGATAAAACTCTGTGTCACGCTGTCCTTCAAAGTCAGATTGCACAATAGGGTTGGTTGAAAGTTAATTTGCTCATTGATTATTTTCATTTTATCTCATTTTATAAATGATTTTTTATGCTATTACCTTATGCTTCTGCAACGACTTTGGCTAGAGTGTCTTATATGGAACATTTGATGCCAAAGGAATGTTAGATTATGAAACGATAAGATTCTTTCTTCTAATCAAAATGTTGCATTCAATTTGTATCATTTTAATGTATGGTTGATTGTTCACGACAACAATAAAGTTTCATTTTACTCTTAGCTCTTTGATTCATGTCTGTTATCGATTTGGAAGAGTTCTCCTAATGGTAAGTAATGTAAGAATTTTTGGATCTAGTACATAAATTTAGAACACCAATTTAATAATTAAGTGGAGACAAATTGCATACGTGTTTGCATGTTGAATCCTAAATTGCTCTACGCCACAATTGCGATCACTGAAAATTGAACACTGGGATAATAGGTCAGAAGAGTTCTAAATAAAATTTAGGTCTTACTCTCTTTGACCTTCTCGCAAGATAGTTACAATAGGTGTAACAACTAAGTTTCTTAGAGTTATGAAGGTAGGAGAAGGGATTTAGTCTATTTATAATAGATTTTAACAGACCCACCTATCACAAGTCCATGTTAAAATAGGCATACACTGACCATTTTCTATATCGGCTCACTAGAGGTGTCACAAGCCCATAACTCAATTGATCATTATTTTAATTGGGCTTACCCACTAATTAATAAACTATATTATTCAGTTTGTTTTATAAATAATTAAAATAAACTCATAATTAATATTAGCCCATATAAAAATTCCAACATGTTGAACTGGATTCTAGATTGGTTGTAGAGTAGCAGAATCAATAGATAGAATATGACGAAAATTTCTAAAACTTGGTTCATGTGTGCAAACTGGTTTTACAAGAGTTTCAAGAAGTGAAGGTTCATCATACTTATAGAGAAGGAAATAAAGTAGCAGATTGGCTTGCGAATGTTGCTCTTTTTCATGATGGTGGTACTCAAGAGATTGCTCAATTACCCATTAAGTTGCAGAGTATTCTTCAATCAGATAGGGTGGGACTTGCTTGGCCGAGACTTGCGGTTGTTTAGGTGTTTTGTCTTTGTTTTCTTCTTCTGGTTCTTTAGGCGTTGTCTTTCTTTTGTAGGGGAAAAAAAAATAGAACACGTAATCAATTAGATCTAAACTTGTTAGTAAATAATTACTATGTCACATACACTCTATAAAAGTTCAAGAATGCTAGTTCTTCATTTATCATAATAGTGAAAATTTTACTAACTTTAGTGAAAAAAAAAGGGGCAAATAAAATGATTTTAGATTACTTCTATTATTATTATTATTATTTCATTCCAAGTTTTTGGCCGGTAAAGACATTTTGCCTAACAAATATCAGTTTTTGCGTTCTTGTAGCATCCTACATTCGCCCCATATATCAGAATTGATACGTAAAATTGTAAAGGATGATTTTACTATTTTAAGGCAAATTATGGGCATTCTTTGAGAATATAGCAAACAGATTGAATTGTTTTGGAGTTATATTATTTTCAAACTAGGTTTGGAGATCTTGAGTTGATTTAAATTATCCATCAAATTTATACACAGAAAAGATTTTACATTTACACAGAAAATAATTTAAAAGCCATAAATAAATTATATTATTTTAAAATGTTATTTATTTTTTAAAAGTAAATTCTAATTTTTTACTATTAATATTATCAATTTTAGATATCATATTAGCGTACCATCTTTATAGAATTAATAAAACTAAGGCTAAAATTGGGAAAGAAAAACTTCAGGAAAAAAAAAAAAGCACTTTTTTTTTTCTTGCCTTCTTGTTGTTGGCTCTAACACAGAATATAAACAAGAAGTGGGTTTTTAAATTTCAGTCTCTTTGTAATCATTTTCTGTACTTTGAATCTTTACAACTGTTCCAAATCCAATACGAACACAACCATATGAAAAACTATCGTGAAGCTTACAAAGAATAAATATTTTTATTTTTATCAAATTAATATGATTGTTCTTTTATGGGTTTCAACTCAACCTGAACTTTTGAAACCAAAAATAATTGTAATTGAAAAGGTTAAAATAAAATTCTGGAATGAATCAAACCGAGTATGCAAAGGTGGGACAATTTTAGTTCTTGATTATAATCCATCGAATCTCAAATTTAACTGAATCAAAGCGAAATAATCATACCGAACAACATATATTAAATATACCTTCATATTAAACCCAAACCACTTGTTACTCTTGTAACTTCGGTGTTTTTAGTCTCTTTGGAGGGAGTATAGCATAGACTAGAGGATCTCAAATTGAAAATTACCTCGGTTATCATTGTAGTCTAATATATTGGGTCTGCTGCTCTCTAACTGTTGTGAAGGCACTTCCTTCATCGTATGTTATCAAGACCTTTATAATTCCATGCATATTTGATCTGATTACATTTTTGTATTTAATAAAATTTAATTACTTTTAACCTCAGAAATTTGTCATGTTTAACTAAATTATTTTTTACTTTTCAATATTATATTAAATTATTCTTTAAATTTATTTCATTACACTAAAAAGTTTTTCCAACGTTAAAAAAATAAAATTTTCATTAATCAAAGAGATTATAGTCAAAAGTGAATGTTATATTTTATTGAGTTAGTTACTCAAAATCCTCTGATATTTGTCATATTTAAATAAATTATCTCTCACTTTTCAATATTATACTAACTCATTTTTCACGTTTATCTTATTATAATGAAAAATCTTCTAAAGTTCATATGAATTTAACAAATAAAACCAAAAAAACCTTTTAATATAATAAAGTAAACACAAGATTTAACATCGTATCAAAAAGTGAAAAAAATTTAATTAAATATGATACACATCAAATATCAAAAAGTGAAAAAAATTTAATTAAATATGATACACATCAAGTAGTTTAACATAATTAACCATTTACCAAACAAAAGTCTCGGAAGAAGTTACTATTTTAGCCCATACAGCCACCAATGGCGGAAAAATCATATGCTCCCACCAATCTCTGTTTTTGACGCATATCAAACTCTACACATTTTGTTCAATGTCATATATATAGAAATTATTTTAAAATTCAATTCAAAATAAATATATTCTAAGAATTATTATTACAAAATTTTCATTAAAATGATTGCTAGAATTGAAAAAAGAATTTAAGTTCAATCTATCCTGACTAGGCATGATTGAGATGGAATAAACGATGTTCACTCTTAATTCCAGAAAATTTCTTCAATATATTTTCTCGCACAAAAGTTCAACTAAAACGCTCCATTGCCAAGAATTCGTGTCTAATTCTGATATGTGCTTAATATAACTTTCGGTATCTGCCCAACATAACATATAGTTCTATTACAGCATAACAAAGTCCTAAACTACAATAGTTGCTGGATACGCAATAGTTCAAACTGCGGTGCACGTCAAGGCAAAACCCAAACAAAAACTACACGATTTGAGAGAATCCTTTTACAAGTTCCATCCAGTATCCTTCTCAGCATGACTGCAACGACCCTAAAACAAAAAATGAGGTAACTTTCAAATTAATAAATAACATATTTTAGAACACAGGGAAATATAATGTAACTGAAGCAATTTTACAACTAAAAACGACAATATTATTGAATAAAGCACAATAAGTAAATAAATATCGAAGTCAAAAAAAAGGGCAAGCAAAACAAATAAGTGAAACAAGTCCTTGGCAATATAAAAATCAAAGAATGATGAAGAGACGAATGCTCCACTTCGCCAATAACAGAAGTGCATTCCAGAATAGCAATCTCAAGAAGCTTCAGTGCACACAATGATCCGCGCAAGTCAAATATAGCTAGATCCACAGCCATAATATGCCTGTTATGAACAGGTCAAACCTATGCCTTGTATGCGAGCAAACTGGGCTGATTGACATGTAGAAATTATAAACCCATCATCTAGTTTCCTAGTAAATTTAAGATGTCTGATAAAATATCATGTAAATTTATTAGGGCCACCATTCCAATCCCCTTTTATTTATAATACAGATCCAAACTGCTCAAATTACAATATTGGCTGGACAATTGGAAACAGTAAGCCACAATAATCAAACTCCACATATTAGCTGGAAATAATAAGCAGAAAGCAATCAGGATATAATTAGTGGCCATAGTTGATTACTAACAATAATAGCCACCGGTAGTAACAGGCAGCTTATTATCATCCAAGCCCAATTAATGTCAGATAGAAATCAAAAATAGGCTATGGGATGCTTGGATTAGTTAGTAGGCCCAAATGAGGATTGAGCTACCAAGGGCAGAAGCAGGCTTGGGTTACCTTAAATGGGGACACTTTCAACCAATCCTATTACTAATCAGGTTCTTGCCAAATTGACATTTGTTTAACAAAATGTTGGCCTCAAGTAATTTCAGAATTGGATTTACCAAGTATTCTTACCATGATCCGAGACTTGTACATGTTACCATGCATTTAATAGGAAAGAAACATTGCAAAGAATATAAAGGTTTGACAATATTAACTGTACACCATCGTGAAAAAAGATCCAGACATTATGCAATGTTAAAAATCATAAGAACCCTTTTTCAAATATGCAAAATGGTTATCCTATCACCAGGGCACAAGATCCTGAATTTTAATATCATCAAGACATGAGCATAAGACCTAGTTTTGAATAACAGTAACCATCATTAGTACATCTAGCTCAACCTGGCCAAATTTGACCAGAAACCCCGTTTCTGAGCCATTCACCTTGACTGGATGAGCAATTAGGTTCTTTGTACAAAACCCCAGTAACAACCTGTGGGACTTACAGATTTTTTAGAACACATCATCCAGCCAGTTCTACAAAACCTAACAATCATTTCAAACAAATGTTTAACACAACTAAAATTATGTCAAACAAAGTTCAAGTGCAGATGATTTATTTTATCCAGTTTTGCAGGAGAAGAAAGTATTGAAGATGGTTTTTGAAGCAATGAAGGAATAGTAATGCAGACGGAGGCTCAGAAATTTTTGGAACATCTGTCATCCAGCCATTTCTACAAGCCTAACAATCATTTCAAACAAATGTTCCAACACAACTGAATGTATGTCTGACAACGTTCAAGCGCCACTGATTTATTTTGACTGGTGTTGCAGGAGAAGATAGAAATAAAAATGGTTTTTGAAGCAATGCAGAAATGGTAGTGGAGATGGAGACACCATATATGTGCAACTCCATTAATTATAATTTTTGAATTTTAGCATTGGTTTTGTGATAATGCTTAAGTTTTAGCTTCAGTTTCATGCTTTGTGTTGTATGTCACTGATTTATGTGTTTGCATGTTTGCTTTCTGGAAGAGGACACTAAGATGTAAGCAGATAGAGGCCAGTTTTAGGCCCTTTCTCAGGTTTGGTTCTGCAAAAGAGGCCACATAGGGGATACTTGGGAAGAAAAGAGGACACTTGTAAGAAGTACGATAGACTATTCTCTTCCTTTCCTTCTTACATTTTTCTTTTTTCTCCTTTTCTATTCTTCTGTCTAAGGTGGGTTGATAAAGAGCATTCCAAGCACGCACAGAAAAAATATCAACTATTCTTCATTCCCTCACACAAACACTAATTCAAGTTGGCCAATGATCAAAGACTGAAAATGGGAAATTATTGTACATTTTCTTAGCTTATCTGACACTTGGAGTAGATAATACTTATAATCTTGGAACTTCATATTTGTAAGTGCTTTTGTCATTATCAAACGATAGAAGCAGGAAACTTTACCATATGTTGCGGTTAAACTTTTTGTTGTCTTAAACGATATTCATTTGAAATGAGATTTGTTTATATTAAATTGGCCAAATGGCGAAAAAAAATTACAGGAATTTTAGCTTTTCTGTAATCCTCTCAGGAACTTTTTGGCAATTTCATCAACCAACTTTCTAATTTTTGCAATCCTATCACTGATCCAAATTGAATAGGAAATTAGGCTTAAATTTATTACTGTGCTATGCCGGAGAAAAAAGACATCATATAGAAAACTTAATTGAATATATTGTACCAAAAATCAGATAAAAGTCATGACTTTTCTAGAAAAATATATCTTCCCTTCTTACCAATAATCTCAAGTATTAGAACTAAAACCCACATTATATATCTTTGTTTCACTTAACATGGCATATTTTTATTCTATTAGTAGTTCTACATGGCATGTTACTTTCTCAAACATGTCATGTGAACAATATAAAGTCTAAATCTACCTAAAATTTTAATCAATGATATTGTCAAACTTATAAGTTAATGATAAAATTGATAAAACGCCAAACTTCATGCATTTTAATCATTAAATTTCATTATTTCAATTATTTTAATGTTTGATGTTTCAAACTCTAATGAATAACATTTTCAGCTAAAATTTCCTCACATAGCACAATAATCCTTCTATGCAAATTTTAATACATTTGAATGTTTTTACTTCACCAATTACAAACATAGATAACCATTCAAAGGTCTGCATGAAGAAATGGACTACTTTAGTAATTCCTTGCTAATTCAATTGCCAGCATAAACTATCATTTCATAGCATAAATGTTATAAATGAGAAGGCCTTATCCTTACAAGAGATAGACAAACAATAATGGATCTTTATAACTTCTACCAGTAACTAAAACACCAGTCACAAGGTATAAGAATATAATAAAAAAATTTTAGCTAGTATTCATATCACATAAATGCTCCAATACCCAAAATAGCTATTTTCAGTTAGTAAAAATTTTCCTTACTTCAAATGATAACCAAAATATAACCAAAGAAATATACAACATACAGGGGGCTAAAAGACAAAAGGTCAAAACAATTTTTGACTTAAAGATTGATGAAAGTGAACTTGAAAAATAGTGCAACCAGCTATCTACAGATGCATCGATGCATTAAGCAATCCAATGACACTAAAAGAAGTTGCTTATTTTAACAGATAACTTTGAAATGGTCACAAACAAAAATTTCAGGAGCCAGTGATTAATCTACAAAATTATAGATTAAAGAAAATACTGCTGAGGGATAAACAATCACAAAACTGAAAGGGAAATCTTACGAAGGGATTAACAATCACAAAAACTGAAAGGAAACTCTCCACAATTAATATCAGAGGCACCATTTGCTATTCATGAATTATAACCCTGATACTGCATATTCAATAAAATTTGCAGCAATAATCAATCCTCAATTCCTCATACCATATGAATGGTAATGACATTAATGATGATAAATATGAACCAAAATAGTGTCAGAAAATCCTGCCACAAGCTTTCAGCTCCCCCATCCCACTCCTTCCAAAAAAAAAAAAAAAAAAAACCAAAAAAAACACCAAACCGAACGTGCACGATTTTCTGTCTTCCCAATCAATACCATTTTTACTTATTCCGTATATCATAGTACTAAAAAAAATTATCCTTCTTTACTTCCAAAATCATTTCCATCCTATATCATTTAGAACATTTTTCCATCATTCGGTTCCATCACTTGTTCCATACTTTATAACAACAAAATTATTATCCTCTCAAAGATAATCAAAAGTGAAAGGCCCCTTCAAAGTCATATGTCTTCTCATCGTTTATAGAGCAAAAGAAGTGCTCACTTCACTGAAGCAATGCACAAACTATTAAATAATTATTTAATAAAACTAAAGGATTAGGTTAAGAGAGGGAATAAAGAGACATCAACAACTAGAATTTGGAGGATGAATAGGAATAAACAAAATATTTGGTTACAAAAAAAAAAAAAAAAGATAAAAGAACAAGAGATGAGAAGTGATACAATGCGATGCAGGAAAGAAGCGGAGTAGAACATTAAAAAAAAAAAAAAAATCAACACGATGCAAGATAGAATAAGTGGAGTGAAATAAAATAGGAAAGAAGTAGAGTATAATATAAAAAAAGATAAATAAAAAACATGGTGCAAGACAGAATAAGTGGGACGGAAATAAGATAAGAGATATAAGTAAGATATGATTAAAGGAAATAGGAACTAAGTGGAAGTGAAACACCAACTAAATAAGAAGACTGAATTATCTAGAATTAACTAATCTAGCAAAGCTTGCGCTTCAAAAAAATAAAAAAACAGCCCTCGCTTAAGTGCTCAAAGCGTGCGCCTTATACAAGATGCCTGGCCTGGAGGTGTCAAAAGCAGTAGAACATTTTGTGCTTCGCTTTAGCATTTAAGCGAGTGCTTCACGGGCTTTTAATTACACTGTCCTCTACTTCTGAAATCAACTCCATTCCATCTTTAGAGCATTTTACCTCTTCCATGAAGATTTTGTAGTCCAAAAAATTCATAAACGTGAGCAGTAGAAAAGCCCTAAAAAACCAATCAGAAAATGTCCATAAGTCTTCAGATGGTCTCACTGTTTGATTAATTCACTACTCTTAAATCTTAGGCAATCTATGCATAGCAGCTAACACTCTCACCATTGTACAAGATAAATATATTCTATAATGAAGCTTATTCTGTAATAAAGCTCTCCAATCTCATTGAACATCAGAAATAGACAACCTTCAATAACCCAATCAGAAAAAGGCCCATTAGTCTTGAAACAGTCTTCCTATTGCATTAATACTCTTCAAGTTTGAAACAGATTGCATCCAAGACTTTTATCATTGTAATACCTATTTGCCTTTATACACTCTATTATGTAGGTTACTTTCTCCATATTTTCATCCGCCAAAATTGAGAAAATATTATGAGCTACTTCAATTTCCACTCCCCGCATTGCAAATGCAGAATGTTACCCTGTTTCACAAATTAGCTAGCTAACATACTACACCAGCTACAAGATGTTGGTCATGGCCTCCACTTAAAGCCAAAATAACTTATCATGTCTAGTTATGATAATAACACATGATTAGAGATGAAGTCATGGTAAAAGATAATTGAGAAAGGATCCTACATACTTATAATGCATAGTTAAGTATAAATTTTTTATAAAATTTTTGGACATTATTCAATTGCTCCTCAGGAAATTTTGAAATAAAGTGTACTAATCCATACATAAAATATAGCTCAATAGACCTAAATCTGAAAATGCAAATACATATATGGTTACATAAAAGCTAGCTATAACTAATCAATATGACCAACAAGAAATTCAACAATAATTCCATCATGGCACCATAAAACCTTCTTATATGCAGCAAAATGCAATTAAGTTAAATGTAAAGGAACAGCAATCAGCAAACAACAGCAACACATTGATCCAAACATTTTTTTTTTTTAAAAAAAAGAAGGCATACCTAATAATTATTGCTGCTGGTTCTGTTGCTGCTGCTGTTGAGGATTGGGAGGAGGTGGCATACCAGGACGAGGAGGTCCATAAACAGGAACACCACCGGGTGGAGGAGGCATCCCAGGGCGAGGAGGTGGGGCCGGCATTCCAGGCCTTGGAGGAGCAGGAGGCCCTCTCATCATCAACCCCTGTGACTGTGGCGGCATTCCCATGGGCCTCTGAACAAACTGCGGCGGCATTGGGAACCCCTGCTGTGGTGGCCTCGCAGAAAATTGTGGCGGAACAGGTGGAGGTGGACCCCGACCCATTGGTGGAGCCTGACCAGGATAAGGCGGCGGTGGCCCCATCTGACCAGGGGGCCGAATAACAGGCGGAGCACCACCAACAGCCGGTTGCTGAGCCGGGTACGTCAAAGGCGGAGCAGAAAGCTGAGAAAGTGGAGGACGAGACAGCTGCGGCTGCATCATACCTGGAGCGGGTCCACCAACACCGCGAACAGGACCAGCAAGGCCAGGCTGGGCTTGAACAAGAGGAGCAGTAGGGATGCCGCGACCGGCAGCGCGCCCGATCCCACGCCCAGCAACGGCAGTAGCGGAGACAGATTTAGCACGTGACTCTTCAGGAGGAGGTGGGCCCTCCACTGTCATGGAAATAACCTCTTCTCCGCGGAGTAGAACGAGTCCGAGTGTGCGGCGGTCTTCGCGCTCTTCATTGTTATTGACCTTTTTGCCCTTAGCTGGTGGTAGCTTGCGGAACTCTTCGCAGTCGCCGAGGACGAGGTTCATGTGGCGGTCGAAGGCCATGAATTTGCCGACCAGTTGACGGCCATCTTGGATGGTCACGCGCATCCGATAGTTAATGTACTGGAGCATCTTCGAGCTCTTCGACATCGACATTTTGGCTGATCCAGGGTTTAGGGTTTTTCTCCGCCGATTTCAGGGTTTAGGGTTTTCTTTTCCTTTTTCCGGTTGGGCAGAGAAAACTAAACGGTTTCTCAGTTTCGAAATCACTTAAATATGATGACCTTTTCATAAAATTGTAATCCGCTCTTCCATTTTGTGGGTTTTATTAACAGTTATGGTCCAAATGTGTGAATAAATTGTTTGTATAACACACATTGTATTTAATATAAATAAATTCTATAACTTTCATAAAATTATTTATAAATTTATATTTTTATATATTTAATATAAATAAATTTTTTTAAAAAAATTATTTTATTAATTATTAAAAGTAATTATAATTACATAAAATTTTATCAAATTTGATAGAATTTATAAATAATTTTAAAATTATAAAGTTTTTTATTATAATAAAAACTTTTAATTAAAATTTTTAATTTTTAATGTTCTACTTTAATTATTTCTCTTCCTCACCTTTCTTTCTTCTTTTTTTACTCTTTTTTTTCTTTTTTTTACTCTTTTTTATGTGTTTTTTATATTTATAAAAAATTTAAAAAATAACATAAAGATATTTTTATAAAATGAAATGTTTTATTAAATTCTACACTTAAATCAAATAAAAATTTTATTTTATTTGAAATGATACTTTTATTTTATAGTATATCAAACATCGAATTTCATTTGTAAATAAATTCTATAAGAATTTTATTTGTAAATAAAATAAATTTTAAATTAAAATTGAACCAAACACTATCTTAAAAAATAATTATAAGGTTATTTTTTAAAAAAATAATTATAGGATTGAACAAAACATCTACTCAGGTTTGCTTCCTGTAAAATCCCTATTTGATTGATTAGAATTTATGTGTAATATGTACTCAAAAGCAATACTTTTAGAATTAGATCATACCGGTCAATTAGATCGATAAAATTCAAATTCAAATAATGGTTTGATTTAATTCAATTTTCAAAATCAATAAAATGATTGATCAAAATAAAACAATCAAAATTAAGATAACTGGTCAAAATAAAGAATTGAATCAAATTGATTCAATCTAAAAATTATGTTGTAAAAATTTAAAATTTTTAAAGTCACATTATTTTACTCAAAATCATATATTAAAAAATATATGATTATCTTTCTTCATTTATTTTGCATTTTACGTTTGAAGCAAAAAATTCTTTAAAAAATATTGATATACATAAATATTATTATTATTATTATTATTATTCAAGAGCTTTTGGATTAGACCTATTAGTTAAACTGATTAAATTGAGAATTGGATAATTAACCAGTTCAATTAGTTCTAGATTGACTTTTAAAAATATTTTTGTATTTTAATTATTATAAACATATTTTTATTTCTTATATAAATTTTTTTATAGATATTTCAATGATTTTTAATTTTATTTATTATTGAACTAATTGAACATGATAGATCAAACCAATCAAACTGATCAGCTAGAAAATTGATCAACTAACTAGTCCATTTTAAAAATATTATTTTTCTATATTTTTTTATTTTAGTATTGATAAATGATGAAAATTAAGTACAAGAAAAATATATAAATGAAATTTTATATCATTTTCAAAGACAAACAGTTTAAAATATGCTTTAATTATGACTTATTAACTCAAAATAATATTTTTAATAACTCCATTTTTATTAAATTGCAATATACTTATAATAATAAAATTAATTTGATCTTTAACATTATGACTAAAAAAATTTAATAAATGGATCAAATTAGCAGGGGAGTAACTACTCCTTTTAATAAAATAAATGCATTTCCATATTAACCTATCCCTCATTATACCCTAATCAATAATAAATTTTTTTCTATTAGAAAAGAAAATAAGATGTTGATTTTTATGTAAGAATATGTAATTTGGTCCATCTAAATTATAAATATTTGGTAATAATTATAGTAGTTGAAACAACTTTATAATGATAATTTTTTTAGTAATTTTAAAAATTCAATCAATTACGGTATGGAGAATAATAATCAAATAGAATTACATGTTTACAAAAAAATTATAGTAATTAGAATAAATTTAAAAATCAGATATTTTTAGTAATTTTAAATAATTTAGCAGATTAGTGCATGAATAAATGAGATAGAATTATATGAAATAGCAAAAAAATTATAGTAATTAGAAAAAAGTAGGATCAAGTATTTTAATACTTGTAAAAAAAATTAGTTAATTAGGACATGATATACAGTAATCGGATAAAATTATGTAAAATCATGAAGAAAATTATGATAATCAGAACAAACCAGATATAATCCAGTATTTTTAGTGATTTACAATATTTTAATCAATTAATACATAATGAGTAATAGTCTTAAGACTGTGCGAAATTGAAAAGAAAATGATAGTAATTAGAAAAAAAGAGAGTAGATTTGAGTATTTTTTATGATTTGAAGAACTTAGGCAATTAGGGCATATGATGAGCAGTAATCAAGCAATATTGTGTTAAATCATAAATAAAGTTATCATAATTAGAAAATTTTGATAAAATTAAATATTTTTGGTGATTTTAAGAATTTTATTAATTGGGCATGATAAGTAGTAATTGGATATAACTCTACAAAATTGCAAAAAAAATTATAATGATTAGAATAATTAGACAAAATTAAGCATTTTTAATAGTTTTAAGGAATTTAGTTAATTAGAATATGAGTAGTAATCGAATAGAATTATGTGAAATTGTAGATAAAATTATAAAAATTAAAACACAAGGGAAAAATTGAGCATTTATAATGAGTTTAAAAAATTTAAGCAATTAAGATATGATGTAGCAATCAAATAGAATTATTTGCAATTACAAAGAAAATTAAAGTAATTAGAATAAATAAAAAAGTATAGACTATTTTTAGTGATTTTGAAGAATTTAATTAATTAGTACATGATGAGTGTTAATCAAGTAGAATTATGTTAAATCACGAAAAAATATAGTAATTAAAACAAATTAGATAGTATCCAATAATTTTAGTGATTTTAAAAATGAGTAATAATAAGATAGTATTGTGTGAAATTAAGAAAAATTATAATATTTAAAACAAATCAGATAGAATCAAATATTTTTAGTGATTTAAAAAAATTAATTAATTAAGATATGATAATTAGTAATTAAATAGAATTGTATGAAATCATAAATGAAATTTTAATAATTAAAAAATTAGATAATTAAAAGGAATAAGATAAGATTGAATATTTTTAAATTTTAAAAAATTTAATCAATTAAGATATGATGAATAATAATTATATAAATTGCAAGTAGTAATCGAGTAGTCAATTAGGATTTGATGAACAATTAAAAGTGGTGAACATTACCATAGTACAATTGCAGAGGTGATTTTGTTATTTTATAAGTACTATGGCTTTTCCACATGGTTAATTGAACGGTGGCATTTTTGTAATTTTGCTTGATGGGAGTTTCATTTGTTTGCTTTACCCAGCCCTTAAAGGCCCGTTTCATTCTGAACGGTGAATCTTCTTTTATCTGATTTCTCTTCGTGGATTACACGTGTCTCCAAAACGGCACCGTATCATTTTCTTTTTTGTTTCTGTTGTGGGTTTTGATCATTAGACTCTTCTGGTTTGCTTCTTTTGATCCTCATTCCACGGAATGAGGACATTTTCAAGTCTCCATCTTTGCCCATGTCCATGCTTGGCCCTGGTTCATGTGCTTCTTTTTGTGTGCACCTCATGGATTCTGTTTGTTAAACATCATTTTCAATGTTGCTGCTTGCATGTGAAAACCTATGCAAAAACAAAGAAAATTATTATCTTTATTCCATTTAGGAATCAATTTATGATTTCATATTCATTTATTGCACTTTAAAATTGCTTAATTGAGGGACATCACAGTAGACACCGTTTCCACAAAGAAGTGCTGGTTCACCTGATACATGTTTTATTTACTGATAAAATCAGAAGAAATTTAAGACAGATTATGAATTGGTCTTTTTAAAATCAAATATGGTATTTAACTTTGTTATTTATTTCCACTAACACAAGGCAAGTTCATGAAAGCAATATCAGTTTTATTTGTGGTTATGCAACTGTTATAAAACAAATCCAGCATTAGACTCTTGATAAGGTAGAATTGATAGTAGAGAAGCAAAGAGCACTGAAATCTTGCACTTTCCATACTGATTTACCCATTCTAACAACTAAATAATCATATTCTCTCATTGGTTTAAACAAACAAGTTAGGCCTATTAGTAACATGTTCAGTTGTACTGTTTTGCCTAATTCAACAAGTCATTTGCTAAGTTTTTTCCAATATGCTCACTGACAGAATATTTCCTTATTGCTCTTTTTAACTAATTCAACAAGTTAGTGTTTAGTCAACTGGGAACTAAAGGGGACTTGAAAAGGTTGTTTGAAAACAAGAAGGTAAAAAAAAATCACTAAATTCTTTCCCTCTACAGCTTGCCATGCATTTAATGCTTGGTTTTTAAACTCACATTATAATATAAGCAAAAATATATACATTGGCCCACAAAATCAATTCAAATCAAGAAATGAAACATGTACTTGTAGGATTTTTAAATGAAAACATATCAAAAAATAACTAGCAGCTCAATTTTAATTACCTAATTAAAAAATTTTTCGGCTTGAAGAGGTTTTGCTTGCTGCCAGGAAACATTAGTATATAATATTAGCTCAAACAATTAAACTTTTTGAAACTTGAAAAAATATTTTATTTTTTTCTATCAAACCATTTGACTTTGTTAAAAAAAATGGAAAAATTTCAAGTATCAATCTTCCATTCACTAAATAATCCAAGAAAATTAAAAGTTGTTCTTCAGAATTTATAGTCTGACTATCTAGACAATGCCAATGAATCAAGCTGGATAATAATTAGTGTTATAGTTATTGTGGGTAAGCTTATTTGTTTGGTAATGAAAATGAAATTATAGAGCCTCCAAGTGTTGGTATGTTATAAAATGAAACCTCTATAATCTTATTCCATATTCAATGAATAATAATATATTACCAAATGAATCCATATTAAAAACCACAAGGAGAAAGCAAATTCAGAGTACTTGGTTTTTAAACTCATATTATAATCTATACATTGGCCCACAAAATCAATCCAAATCAAGAAAAGAAACATGTACTCGTAGAATTTTTAAATGAAAACATATCAAAAATATCTAGAAGCTCAATTTTAATTACCTAACAAAAAAAATTTTCAGCTAGAAAAAGGTTTTGCTTACTGCCAGGAAGCATTAATATGTAATATTGGCTTAGACAATTAAACTTTTTTGTAGCTTGGAACAGTGTTTTAGTTTTTCCTACCAAACAATTTGACTTTGTTAAAAAAATAGTAGAAAAATCCCAAGTATCAATCTTCCTTCCATTCACTCAATAATTCAAGAAAAATTAAAAGTAATTTTTCAGATCCTATGGTCTGAGTATCTAAACAATGTCAATGAATCAAGCTTTAGTGTTATAGTTATTGTGTGTAAAACTGTTTATTTGGCAATGAAAATGAAATTATAGAGCCTCTAAGTGTTGGTTTGTTATAACATGAAGCCTCCATAATCTCATTCCATATTCAATGAATAATAATATATTACTAAATGAATCCATATTAAAAACCACAAGGAGAATGCAAATTCACAGACCCTAAAATTTGGAGGCAGAAAACAAGAAAACTCATAGCAATCCTCACTAATCGCATGTCATGTTCAACACCAAATTTTTTCCTTCTACAACATGCTATGCATTTAATGCTGGCTTTTTTTATTCACCCTGTAATATAAGCAAAAATCTGTGCATTGGCCTACAAAATCAACCAAAGTAAAAAAAAATGAAATGTACTTGCAGAATTTTTAAATGAAAACATATCAATAATATCTAGCAGCTCTTTCAAATTAACTCATTAAAAGTATTTTCAATTTGCAAAAAGGTCTTGCTTGCTGCAAGGAAACATTGTATATAATATTAGCTCAGACAATTAAAAATCTTTACAGCTTCAAAAACTGTTTTTGTTTTCTCTATCAAGGCAATTGACTTTGTTAAAAAAAAAAAAAGTGAAAAAAAACCTAGTTATCAACATTCCTTTCGTTCACTAAATAACCCAAGAAAATTAAAAGCTATTCTTCAGATCTTATGGTCTTATTAGCTAAACCATTCCAATGAAACAAGCTGGATAATGATTATTGTTATAGTAATTGTGTGTAAGTTTGTTTATTTAGCGACGAAAATGAAATTACAGAGCCTGCAAGTTTTGGCCAGTTATAAAATGAAGCCTCTTTAAGCTCATTTCATATTCAATTAATAATAATATATTGCCAAATGAATCCACATTAAAAGAAGAATAGTGATCATATGTTATATTAATTAAAATATTTATATTTATACCAATATTCTGATAAAATTTTTAGGAAAAACAGCAAACTCCATGTAATTTTAATAAAATATTTTAACAGCCAGCAAGGTTCACAATCCACATACGAATCAATGCTGGTCCAACATTTTTTTAATGGATCTTTTTATTACAACCCCTGTTTGCAGGGGATTTGACACAGAGTTAACAATTAGTTGATTCCTAACTGAAACCAACAGCCTCTACAGTCACTTACAGCACTCCCCTCATCTATAAATACAACCTCTTAAACTCCCCCACCCCACCTCATTTACTACACGTCACTTTTACTTTATGGTCAAATTATCCTGCATTTACTACTACATCTCTAAAGGTTGTTTCCCCTTCTGGTGTGTTCAATCTTCTATCTGTCTTTTGTTTGTTTTAGATGGAAATGCCATAAGACTTATCAAATGCTTTGCTTCTATCCATTTTCAGGTGTTGTTGCTTGGGACTTTGCTCCAACTGTTGGTTTGTCATAAATGTCCTTTAATTTATTGCTTTTCAATGGACCTTATCTCCAATTATTGTATTCCATCATTCCTTATGCTGTTTTTTAAAACAGTTGAGATCAGATTTGTTACACACCATATCACAATGTTATCATGGTTAAGTGTCAACAGTGGATCCTACCTATTGGGAGTAATTAAAGATAAAACCAAGTGAACTATTGCTGTAAAAAAACAAAAAAAAAAAAAAGGAAACCAGGACTAATTACTGTTTTACATCATTTCTTGCCATGTTTTTTAAATAGTTGAAATCATCTTTGCCACACAAATCTAATAATGTTATCATGGTTAAGTGTCAACTGTGGATCCTATCTAATGAGAGTCATTAAACATAGAACAGTGTGAACTATGGCAGTAAAAAAAAAATAAAATAAAAGAAGAGAGAGAAAAACCAGGACTGAGCTTGAAGGAACTTAGGTGTTAGATATGTTCATCCTCCTATTTTGGGTAGAGATCCTTCTCTCTATGTTTGACGCGTGGACTGCCTTTCAGACCTGCACACCTAAAATAAATTATTGTTGGTCAGAGAACCAAAACTTCAATTGTTATATTCAACAGTTTAAATATAATAATAGATTGAAAGGCTTTTAAAGAAAAGAAACGTTTAAGGAAAAGCAAATAACCAGATACATAATGCTCATTCATTTGGTGTTTTATAGATTGGGACACTATGGGAAGAGTTTGTTAATATGCTTTGCTTTCATTTTAAATTTGTTCTTTTTGTTTTTTTCCCCTCTGGTGAGATATGCATGGGTTGCTATTTTGCTTTTTTTTTTAAAAAAAAAAAGAAACTTTAAACCAATCTATCTTTTTTTATTCTGTCTCTACGTATGGAAAACGCTAACATGATTTATGAAATAAAATTTTCTATAGAACATATACTGAATGAGGTGATTTGGCAACTAGGTTTGTCTCAACCTGACTATAGCCACAGCATTTCTAAAAATGGACTTTTCCAAGCCAAAATTATTTTCAGTTGCGAAGGTGCTGACGGTTATACAACCCTGAATTCTGAATGGCACGTAAATCTAAATGATGCTAAGGAAGACGCATACAGCAAAGCTATAGATACAATGTCCGACATGCATAGAATTGAGGTTGCTGACTACAACCACAAACACTAGTTGACTACAATCACAAACACCTGATCCATTACTAGGGCCTTTATGACTCGGCAGGGGCTGATTTAACGAAAGCTATTGAATGTGTGGACCATTCATTCGCAATGACATCTCAAGCACTAGTTGCTGCAACTTCTGGGATTTCCTTAAGGGAGCAGATCATTGCTTCCCAGGGCCAGACAATTTCCTCGCTAAATGCAGCCCTAGAGGCCTACCACCAAACCATTGCATTAACCCTTGGCGAAATCCAAGGCCTTGGTGAGGCTTTTCAGGGATTAGACATGAGGAATCACAGTGTGGAGTGCAGGTTGAAGAGGCTGTTATGCTACCTAACCCTGGCATGATCCTAACGACAATTAAGTTTTGTGGGGTGTGACTGGTTTGGCATCAGTTGCTTTTGAATAGTGGTTCTGCAAGGCACTGATTCTCAATTCTAAGTGAAAGTTTCTTAGTTTTAAGTTTATGGTGGTGTTATTTTTTTGCTTATGTTCAGAGTCCATCCCTAATAGTTAAGCTATGTTTATGTATTTCTTTTGCTATAAAATAGATGAGGTTTTTTTTTTTTTTTTTTTAGTGTGTTTACATGAGTATAAACAGTTGTTCTACTCAGGTGTTCGTCCTTTAGGTGTCTAAACAAAAAACAGGAAAATATTTTGCTTTCAACTAGATTTGGAACGCACATAATTTGTCCATGAGAAAAAAAAAAAAATGAATACTTTAATTTATACAACAGAACCACGTGTTGACGCATAGAGAGAATTTAGCATCATATGCATGAACGATTTTATTTGTGGTTTTCAAAGAACACAGAAGCTTTGAGAAGTTTTCATGTAGTTCCAATGAAAAAAAAAAAGAAGAGAAACAACAAGGTTTCAATACTTAGCTTAAGAAAGATTCGCCCTTGAAATTGTTGGTAATACCTTTTGAACACTACCGTTCCCTTCTCAGATCATCCTTCTTAGGTCCGATGCTTGAATTTGCTCACTCCCATCCCTCTTATCTCTCCCTTTTTATTCCTCTCGAGTCAAATGTAGCAATAAAGCCTTAAATTGAGAACCCTGACATTCCAAACCAAAAATGAATTCTAAATTCAAATCTAACCCAAAATAAACAACAAGTGTGATAATATTATTTTTCTAAAATAATACTTTCTCCGTCCCAAATCGATACGCTTGTTTTCCTTTTTTAACTATCTCAATATTTAGGTCAGGTTCCTTTTTCAGAAAATGTCGAATTATTTGATTTCCTATTTTATCTTTATTTAATTATACGATTATAAACACTTATACATGACAACCATTTGATACACTTATTGAAAGTTGGAACAAAATTTGAAATTTGAAATTCGAAATTTTGATACTTATCGTTTGATAATTTCATTTATTAATAATATCAATCTTTTTTAATTTTACATTAAAGAATAACAAACTCTAAAATTATTTAATACTTCATCTGTTTCAAAATAAATGTCGTTTTAGAAATAAATTTTTGTTCTATAATACTTGACATTTTGCAATTATCTATAAATATTAACTATTTTTTTTCAGCTATATCATTTCTCTCTTTCATAATAAATGTTTCTTTTTAGAGTGCACAATAATTTATAAAAATAATTAATTAAGGATGATATAGTATTTTGCATATGTAATGACACCTATTAAATACAATTTTTAATATATGCGCAAAAACTTTAAACGACATCTATTAAAGAACAAAAAGAGTAGAAATAATATGTAGAGATATAATAGGAAGAGTCAAGTAAAAGCAATCACTTTAACTAAATTATCTAATATTTCTTATTTTGTGGTAAAAAGAAACAAGCCTATCAATTTGAGATGGGAGAATATAATTTTCAGTAATTTTCAGACTATTATTAATAAATTTCTCATTAATTTCACTTTAAGTGTCATAACTTTTAATGTAATGAAAACAATTTATTATTCGATATATACAAATCAAAATACATAAACTTAATAACATAATCATGCAATTCGAAGGCTTCAAGATTGAATTTTTTCCTACCTATTTATGTAGGATCGACCATCATGCATGCTCATGCTGTGTGCAACTAAGTTGTTGTACTAGAACCAGCTTTATATGCAAGTACTAAAGACTTGTAACTAATGTCAAAAGAAAAAGTAAAATGTCAAAAGAGAAACCTATATAGGGTATGGGATATAAAATCTTTTGGAATTAAAAGTGGAATCCATTTTTGTACAAATAAAATGAAAGCAAGAAACAACCAAGAGACAGACTCTTAGTAAAAAAGAAAGGCGGCCTCGAACATCCAATGTGGCCACCACTACAAAACAACTGAATTGTCCCTTCTTTAGATCACCAATAAACCTAACCCACACAATTTTTTTGTGCTTTTTCTTCTGATAGTAAAGTTGATCTTTCTTGCCTTGCCACCATCTCCACCTGTTTCAAAAGTAAATCAAGAATGTTAGAGGGGCCAACTTCTGAGTTTGAGATAGTTCAGGCCCAACAAGGTGTTATTATATATATATTTTTGTCAAGTTTATAAGGAGATATATTTTAATAAAATAAAATAATTGAAAGGGTGTTAATTTGATTGACTCACCAATAATAATTACATCTGGATCTGACTTTGCTCATCCTGTTTTCACCATAGGGGTAATCAGTTTCAGCCCTTCTTGTATTTCCGAAAGCACAACATCTAATTGAATATATCCCAATAAGTAGCATAAGCATAACAATATTAAGGACTGAGAGCTTGTGCCAATCTCTTCTCACATCTTCAAGCACTCCAGCTTTGCAAGAATCACATTCATAACACAGTAAAGTTGGAGCATTGTTCTATCTATAGCAATCTGGGTCTTAAGGTACCAATGTTGCCATGTTGTAGTTGCATGAAGATGGTGGCTTGTAACATCCAGACTTCATTCAAAATCATCGCAAACTCAACTTCAATTGATTTTTTAAAAAAAATAATAATAATAAAATAAAAGCTTGCCCTTTTGAATTTAGTATTAAACCAACAAAGTGCATACCTCTTAGCATAGTTATTAAAGGCGTAAGGCACACAAAGGCGCTAAGGGGTCCTGGAGCCTAAGCGCAAACCACAGGCGCACGCTTGAGTAACATGAGGATCAAAAACAAAAAATTTTTAAAAAATTATAAATTTTATCATTAAACTATAAGTAAGGTGATATAATATTATAACTATTAATATTCAATACACATTAAGTAATAACACAAGAAAAACACACAAAGAAAAAAAATGTAATAAAAGTTTTAAAGTCTAAACACACAAGTCTCCTAAGTTTACTAAATACTTGAAATCCTAGACACACAAGAGCAGATTATTTCTTCTTCCTCTTCTTTATTTCTTCTTCTTCTTCTTCTTCTTCTTCTTATTCTGTTATTTCAACAGTTTTCTTCTTCTTCTGTTTTTTTGACAGAATTTCTTCTTCTTCTTTTTCTATTTGCTTTTTGGCTAGAGCAGTTCCCTTTTCTTAGCCTAAGCTTCTGTTTTATTTTCTTTTCTACTGTTGGAGCAGCCTTATTATTACTTCTTTTTTTTTTGTCTTTTCTTGAAATAATCAGTTGTGATAAGGTTTACTAAAAGAGTTTTTTTAATTTTAGATCAATATTTTGAATTTATTCAAACATGAAACAAAAAAAAAAGCACAAATTGTCACAAATGCGCGCCTTAAGTGAGGCTCAAGGAGCACCAAGGCACGCGCCTTTGTGACAACGCTTGCCTTTAACTTTCTAAGGCGCAAAGGCTGGCAACTGGTGCTCCTTGCACCTCAGGCGCACCTCGGACACGCCTTTTACAACTATGCCTCTTAGTATAAAAGGTTATAAGTTTACTATTTATCAAAAATCTAGCATGCTATAGTGCATGCAGTCATAAATTGCTATTTGCCAAAAACATAATATATTAACACACCAATATGTATTGTTCCATTGCAATCAAGTGTTTGTAAAAGGGGGAAGAAAAAGTAAAAAAAAAAAATTAATAAATCAAACCTAACTAAATAATTCAAGAAAAATAAATATGTAGAGTGAAAATGATTAATTACCTGGATAGGAGACATGTCTTTCTTCATATAATCAAGAGAAGTCCAAGAGGCAAGCTTGGCACAAGTCTTGGAACCCAATAGGCAACTTCTAATTGTCCTCCATTAGTCAGGATCCCTAACCCTATTTCTCAACCAAGGAGAATAATCTTCAAGCCTGTACTCCTAGTAAACTTTACCAGGCACAACCACAACACCACCTTGGCCAGTAACAACAAACCCAAAAATGGTCAAGCCCATTAAGGTTGCAATAAGGAACAACATGACCACTAAGTAAACCCAAAGTGCCCATGCTACACGAAAATAGGCACTAATGAAGCCAGCTAGTGAAATTATGGGCACAACAAACCCTACAACAAGAAGTGGGGTTTGAAGTAAACTTTCCCAGGTTGTGCTATTTCTTGCCACCCTTAACGCTCCACCACTGATTGGTATGAATGCCAAGAGAGTGAAAAGATTCAAGAAACCAATAACTGTGTCGCTGAATCTATACATGTTCTCCGATCTAATATTTTGCATGTGGTACCACTAATATTGTTGCTGAAGCTATCTAATCTCTTATTTATTGTTGTTGCGGTCTGGACGACCAACCACCATCTGAAGAAGCGTGAACTTACTAATATTTTTTTTGTTTCTTCTTGCTAATTATGTACTTTATAAATACCATGTTTCCTACCGCTTTGTAATGGACACTTTTTATTCCTTCTTGCTTATTATGTACTTTATAAATACCATGTTTCCTATTACTTTGTAGTAGACGCTTTTAAAAATTCATCTATATCACAATTACATATCTTTGCTATGTTGCCCGTTACAAAGCGCAGGTTTTTATCTAGAAATCAAATATAATTGCATAAAAAGTATGAAGAAAATCATAACAATTAGAATAAATCAAACATAATGGAGCATTTTTAGTGAATTTAAATAATTTACTCAATTAGAACATGATGGCTAGTAAATGGATAAAAATTTTATGAAATCATGAATGAAATTATAGTACTTAAAACAAATCGGATAATATTAAATATTTTTAATGATTTTAAAGAATTTAAACAATTAAGATATGATGGGTGGTAATCAGATAAAATTATGTTAAATTGCAAAAAAAAAAAATGTAATTATTTCAAAGATGATCGAGTGTTTATAATAATTTTAAAAATTTAATTAATTAGTACATAATGAATCTTAATCAGATAAAATTGTTTAAATAATAGTAATTAGAACATATCGTAGATGATCAAATACTTTTAGTGATTTTAAGGATTAAGTCAATTAGGGCATGATGAGTAATAATCGAATAGAATTACACTAAATCATGAAAAAATTTATAGTAATTAGAGCAAATTGAATAGGTTCAAATATTTTTGGTGATTTAAAAGAATTTATTCAATTAGGGTATCATAAGTTATAATCAAATAGAATTATGTGAAGTCGCAAAAAAAAAAATTATTAATCAAAAAATAAAAATAATTAGAATAAATCAAACAAAAATATTAAAGTTCATATACAAACAAAGTTCATATTATATGATTAGAAACATTATAAAGATATTTACTTGTAAAAAACCAAGTCTACTTTTGAAGTTTTTTATATAAAATATTCTTATTCAAATTGAATAATTTTTAAATAAAAATTAAAAATTAATTTTTTTTAGTTTGTAGTATTCATGATAAAAAAAATCATTATATTAATTCACATGTCAATTAAAATTAAATTTCTCTCTATATAATTTTAAATATATATATGCTAAATTGACTTGATACATTTAGAAATATTTAATAAAAATATTTAATCATTTAGTTTTTTTTATTCTTAATCATACATACATACATACATACATACATACATACATACATACATACATACATACACACATACAAACATACATACATACATACATACATACATACATACATACATACATACATACATACATAT
>CATIWR010097137.1:0-34281 GCA_949677035.1 Omphalea diandra | reverse complement strand
GTTTTTTGTAATATTGATATTGATTTCAATTTTTTTAAAAAGTTATAAATACTAACTGATGATATATTATTTAATAAAATGATGTATTTTAGATTAATTTATGATACTATATTTATTGTTTATATTCATTTGAAAAATATTATTTGTATTGATTCAAAAGACATATTGTAATTTGAGTATGCATAATATTGTATTATATTAATTGTATCGATTTTTACGGTTTTCATATTTAATAGTATCGAGATCGATATTATATACCACTAGTATTAATATTATGTAGTATTGTAAAAAATTGTGATTTAGGTAGCCACAGTATACTAATTACAATACTAGTTACAAGTTTAATCTTTTTGTTTAGGAACAGAAGGAAAATTTTTTTAAAAAAAAGAAAAATATTTTTTTTTTATTTTTTAAACAAAAAAATATAATGATTGAATAAAATTATGATAAATTTATATTTTTACCCTTAATATTTCTCGATTGAAGTGAGAAAATAATTCTTTATTTAAACATAAAGATAGAAAATAAATAAAAATAAAATTTATTCTTCTCCTTTTTTCTTTTATCTAAACATGAAAAAAGAAAATAAATGAAAGAAAATGAAATTTATTTTTTCACTCTAAATAATTTTTCAAACATAGAGTTAGAAAAATTTTATTCACAAATTATATATATATTAATTTAATTATAAAATATATATATATTTAATATAATTCAAAATTAATTCGAATAAATTGTGATCAATTGGCCGCCTCAAAAAGTGATTTGTAGTTGATAATTTGACATTAGCGGTAGAAGAGGTGGAGCGCGTGATAGGGTAGGCCCATGCGTGAGTGAAATCTTGATTCCTCAATCAGAGATTGTGTTGGCCAAGATTTTTAGCCATAGAAAATGAGACAAAGAGGGTGGGGGGTGGGGATGGAATCTCTCTGGAATGGAAGAGTTGTAATGATGTGTGCTTCCTTTTATGTTTTTCTTTGGGTGCAATTATAGTCACAATGGTCAACAAGTCATTCAATTGGCAAAGGAACTCATTAGTATTAAAATTTATCCCCTCTGTTTCACAGTATTAGAAGTTATTTCACATTATTTATCGACTTTTTTACATCATTTATTATATTTTTTTTCAATTTTATCTTCATCACTAATTTATAGTGATTTGATTTAGAGTGAAAATAGTGATAGAGTTTTAAAATATATATTTATCTATTTTAACTATTATTGAAATTATTTAATAATTTTTTTAAAGTATGCACATCTTTCTAGAACGAATAATATTATGAAACAAATAAAGTTTTTTTAATGAAATTTAATAGATCACATTAGTACTATGAACTATATACCCAAAAAAGTAGATGAAAAAATTACAACTAAACATAAATTTCATTGAACTTGAAATGAATAAGAGAATATAAGCTAAGGCATCATAATTTTAAGTTGTTGAAGAAATTAAAGAGATGAACAAAGTCATTACATGTTTAAATAAAAGATGAGCCAAACCATGTAACTTTAACTATTTATTGGTTGATTCTAGGAAAGTGGCAAAGAGGGAAAAGACGACCCATAGCTAATGTTAGTACTAGTCAATAAATAAAGGAATCCGCTACAAGATTCTCCTCTTTGACATGGGAGATTCCACTTTTTCTTTTTCCCTCTCAAGCATTAATACTCACTCTACTAGTTTGCTTATTGATTGGGTTATAATTTGTGTTGCTTAATAAATATCGTTTAACATTTTTCTCTTTGTGTTTCTTAATAAATATCGTTTAACGTTTTTACATATATATTAAATATTATATTTCATAGGTGTTATTACATATAAAAAATACTATGTTACCTTTAATTAATTATTTTTATAAATTATTATACATCATAAAAAGAAATAATTTTTATGAAAGAGACAAATAGTAGAGTTCAAAAAAATTAATTAATATTCATTGATAATTGTAAAATATTAAGTATTATAAAACAAAAATATTTCCTTAAATCAATATCTAATTTATAATGAAAGAATTAACTATTAGAACACAGAGTCTACAAGCTAGTTTCTTATAACAACTTTATGTTTCATCCTAATGCGTCCACAAATGAATAATTATTAAACAAAATGGTTTTCTAATCCTCTAACTTTATTGATTTTAAAACTCATAATCATTCATGTGAAAGAAAGGATTTGTTTCCCAAGCTATGTTAGACGACTTAAAATAAGAGGCTACCAAAATTAGGTTGTCACATTGGTGGGCTAATCATAGTAAAAGACAATATGGTAGGCCTCCCTCTCAAACTTTTTTGACAATTATTCATATTCTGCATTTAGTTTTTTACTTTATCATATATATGCAATTTTTTCAATTGCAGGCCCAATGGGTCACTAGAATACATGATAGGAAGTAGTTTTCTTCCGACAATTTTCACTGTAAATATGAAAATTTAATCATATTAATAAAACAGAAAATTGAATTTGAAAGATCAGTTTATTCTCTAATTTTTATAAATAAAAAATATCACATTTCACGCACGATAAAATATATAATTTTTTGTTTTAATGAAAATAATACAAATAAAATATATTAATCTATATACATATGCATCTCTTAGCTTGATTCATCTATAAAATGAAATTGAGTCATCTCACTAAATACTATAAAAGGAAAAATAGATTATTTTTTTCTGAAGCATGTAATTTTTTTATAGTAGTGTGATGATTATTATAGGAGTTAGGTATGAGTTGATAAAAAAGCCTCGAAAACTATATATTTTTTTGAGTGGTGTTGTGTGATTAGCTATTTTTAATAGGAATCAGACAAATTAATTATTAGTAAGAGCAAGAGAAGATTTTCAGCCTAAAATAAAATCTATCTTTTTTGATAGAATTTAAAATTAAGACATTTAAATCCAACATTACCCTTTACCACCCACTAAAGCAACTGATGATTTCCGTGCAAAACTAAGAATGAGGAGGGCCATTAAACTCCAGGATTCATACGTCAGCTTCGAAGCAAGGATCGAGGAGAGGAACCACCCATTCATTCCCCACTAATAATGATTTTGTTGTTATTTCTCTGTTCTTATTTTAGTTTTTCCTTCACCATTTCATTATTTATTCCCAATTCGCACAACCCAATAATTTGTCTCTCTCTAGCTGTCATTTCTTTAATTTTCCATCTTATTTTAACTCTTACTCGCATATATCGAAAATTTTTTTTATCAAATGTAATAAATATACTTCTACTAATTTAAAATTTTAAAATGCAAATATACATATAATTTAACAATGAAATACTTTTATAATGAATGAAAATTCTGGTGATTACTCTTATTGTGCAATAAATAGAAACAAAATAAGAGTTTTAGCTCTTTTTTTCATTATTTTAATTTATTTCAAAATGTAAAATTAAAATTTTAAAATTTAAAATATTTTACAATTATTCTTATTATATTGATTTCTAAAAAAATTATTGAAATCCTAAAATATTTATCTTAAAACAAGATTTCATTTCTCATTTCTTAATATAATCAAATATGTTGCAAGAGTATTTTAATATTGCTATTGTTAATAGTTGATTTAATATTAAAAATTATAAAGAATTATTTTTCTAATTAGTTATAAAATTGTTAATATAAGTTTTATGAATAAAAATTGATTTTTTAAAGATATTTTCAATTATTAATTGCATGAATAATGTAATTAAGTTGCTTTCATAAATAATAAAAATATTTTCAAACCAAAAAACATGTTAGGTTGCATTTGGTAAAATTCAAAAATTAAGTGCTAGAAATAATAAATAATCAAAATTTTAAATATGTATCTAATTAATATGTTTGTTAACTGTAATTACTAAAAATTATTAAAATTATTGATTGGATATATATAACTTTGTAAGAATGATTTTCAAAATTTAGCCATCAAATATGTATTTGAAATTACTTAAATATACAAAATTTAAAATTATAATTATAATTTTCACATAAATATATAAAAATAAGAGCATAAATTTTAATATAATTTAAGGATATATTAAGGGCATAGAAGTTAAATAAATTTTTTGATTTGTTAAAGATAATTTGAAGATGTATTAAAGGTAAAAAATCACTTTATAAAAAAATTTAAAAAATCAATAACTTAACATTTTAAGTATACATTTTAGGTTAATTATTTTGACTTGTTATTTTAAATAAATTTTTACTTAATTGAAAATTTAAGTTGGCATCATATTATGTTATCAAATATCTTAAAAGTAATAAACATTGAAAACTTTAATTTTAAGTTGGATTATCAAACAATTCCTTAATTTAATAAATAAAATCAAATTTTTACAATAATAATAAATATACTGTAAGACTGTGTTTGACATTATTATTGCCAATAGATCCCTTTAAGAAAAATTTTTAGAAGAGATTCACTTTCATAATCGATTATAAATTTTTTAATATGAATTTTGTGAGTAAAAAAAATATTTAAAAGAAAATTTTAAATTTTTATTATATTTATTGAATTAGATTACTAAAATAACTAAGCTACTTTAATGAGTAAATAAAATATTTTTAACTCCAAAAATTAATAAATTAAAATTTTCCAATGACAATAGCAAATATGCTTTAAATCTAGAACATGATTGTCAATGTTATTCATTCTGCTATTGCAAATAGCACTTTCTTTTGAATTAAAACTTCAAAATTCTTATATTTTTGTTTTCATAATAACATAGCCTTTCTAGGGTTATAATTTAATAATTAATTATCTTTAAAATTTAGTAAAATTTTATGAAATTGACTGTATTTTTAGGTATGATTTAATTTTTCTGATATCTAATAATCCATATAAAATATGAAAAAAAGTATCCATGGACTGAATATCATTTTTTAGAGAGTCATCTACACGTGGTATACTTTATTATTATTATTATTATTATCCTAACACCGAATTGTATATCTCGAAATATTTTAAGCTATAATATAGGTGAGATTTAAAAAATAAGAGGGAAGGATATCCATTTTTATAAATTTAATTAAATAATATATTTAATTTTTAATTGAATATATAAATTATCGTCTTGTTTAATTTTTATTGAAAATATATATTAAATTTATTAGTAGCATAAAAATAAAAATATATAAAACTAAATTAACATGACGAAATCTTTGTAACTATATTTAGAAATATGTAGTCGGATTAACAAATATATACGAAATATTTGTTTTAAATATATATTTTATAAATTAATAATATCTATAAAATAATAAATTACTATGCAATTAATCCTACTAATTTAGAGAAGCCAGACCGTACTAAGAAAAATAGTCCTCGGTTGCTAAACCAAGTTTAAGTTTTCGGGCTGGCACCCTTTGTCTTGACAAGTAGATCTCATTTAATGGTCTGGCCTCGGCTTATACCAGGCTCTAAATCGGGCCGAAATCTTTTGAACGAGCTCAATTTCCACTCATCCAATTGGCGGGCCTATAGTTCTTGTCCAACCGGTGGCAATCTACAGTGAGAATTTTTGACATTGTCATTAAAAAAAATCTGATTTTAAGATTGAAACATACAAGGACCTTATATTTAATTATATATTTTTTGAATATAAGTTTTATAATTAAAAAATTGCTATTAATACAAATTTCAAAAATAATTTGTTTTCAAAATCAAATTTTTTATTCATAAAATTCACATTAAAAAATTATAATTAATCAGAAGAGAAAAACTCTGATATTTTTTGTTTCAAAATCAGATTCTTTCAATAGCAATGTCAAACATGCTTAGTGTATATAAGATTTGGATATAAAGATAATCATTTTCCCTTTTTTTGAGAAATAATATTTTATTAAAAGTTAATTTTTCAAAATTTTGATTTATACTGTTTATCAATATCATATTTGATTTATTCAATTAATTTTAATGAAAATGTATTACAAATATTATTTTATCGTTAATTTATTAATATAAAATAATTTTATGTCACTAAATAAATTTATTTAAAAATAATTATAAAGGCTAAATTTAAGAAATATTTACTTTTTGTAAAAAAAATTAAATCTACTGATCTATTTTTAAACAAATTATTTATTCTATACTAATTAAGCTAATTAATTAAAAAATATAATTTTCTTTTGATTTTACATTTTCTCGATCGCTTAGATGCAAATTTAAAATTAAAATTCCAATAGTTTGTTCAAATTTTGAGCATGGGATTTGGTCCAACTTAGCCCATTTTAGGCCAGACATAGCCCACTTGAGATGTTCCCTTCTATCTTTCCGTAAACATTAATTTTCTTGAACTTTCACTATTATACTCTTAAACCAACTTCTCAGAGACAAGTGGCAGAAACTTCTGACAAGCCTGAGCGAGCTAATAATTCTAGAACTTCCTCTTCCATTTCCCTATAAACTCATTCACTCACTCTGCCCTCAAATTAATAAGCATTAACAAAACTGATTAAACACTCCAAATGGAGGCATTTCCTTCAATCATAATCAGCAACTCTAATAAAGAAACGGACACATCAATGGAACGTGAAGTAAAAGAAGAGAAGGAGACGGTGACATGTATTGGAGGAGCTGGGTCTTCTCCTTCTTCTTCCTCATCTTCTAGCTTTTTTCCGCAGCGAATGGAGAGCCTACACCATCCAGGTCCGCCCCCATTCCTGGCCAAGACTTTTGAAATGGTGGAAGACCCGTCAACAGATTCTGTGGTTTCGTGGAGTAGAGCGAGAAACAGCTTCATTGTTTGGGATTCTCATAAGTTCTCCACTACCCTTCTTCCTAAGTACTTCAAGCACAATAATTTCTCCAGCTTCGTTCGCCAGCTCAACACATATGTAAGTTCAGTTGTCTGTTACTATATTTTCTTTTAAAGTTGTGGTCTTTTTTCATCGAATTTAGGATGTAGGTCGTTTTCATTTTGAGCTTGTTTGAGCTGTTTGTTTGTGAAGATGTCAGTGTGTGTTCTGGCATTTTGATTTTTCTTGTGTTGTTTAAGGTTCTTTAAGATGTAAAATAAATGATCATGTACGGGCTTAATGATATTTCGAAGTTACAGGTGGTTTCTCAATCCTGATCACAACTGCTTGGTAAAATTTTAGTAGTGGGCAAGAATTTAAACGATTAATCTATTTGTAAACACTGGTCAATTTATTCTCTAGACCTGAAACCTTATTTTAGGTCATAATTATTTTAATTATTCAATTTTATAGTTACTATGTATATATCGTTTTCAAGGAAGTTGCCACAATTGAAAAGGTCGGTTGCAGAATGCTATAATTTTGGATGTTATTTATCTTTTTTTGAAGCTTCAAATTCTGTAGAAAATTGATTTCGTATCTTGGCTACTCTTCAATTGAAAATAGCTGTGATATTTCTTTTGTTTCTTTGATGATATCACCCTTTTGTTTGGCCATTCACATTTGAAATGTCGAATTTCATTATATCTTGATCAAATTTCTGTTTTGGCATGATGCAGGGTTTCAGAAAGGTTGATCCTGACCGATGGGAATTTGCGAATGAAGGTTTTTTGGGACGCCAGAGGCATCTACTGAAGACCATTAAGAGGAGAAGGCATGTCTCGCAGAGTATGCAACAGCAGGGTGGAGGGCCGTGTGTTGAATTGGGGGAATTTGGGTTGGAAGGTGAGCTCGAAAGATTAAAGAGTGATCGAAATGTGCTAATGGCCGAAATTGTGAGACTTAGGCAGTGGCAACAGCAGTCAAGAGATCAAATTCTAGCAATGGAGGGCAGATTACGAAGTGCAGAAAGAAAACAGCAGCCGATAATGGCATTCTTGGCTAGAGCTCTCAACAATCCGTCCTTCATTCAGCACTTTTCTCAGAGGAATGCACAAAGTAGAGAACTGATAGGTGTTGAAATAGGGCGCAAGCGGAGACTCATGGCAAGCACAAGTGTGGAAAATTTGCAAGAAGCTGCTGCTTCTGTCGAGGTAGCTGTTGAAGCAGCGGGTTATCCTAATCAAGAATCGGGAACTATTGAAACCGACATAGAATCATTGTTCTCAGCTGTCCTGGAAGCCGTTAGGGACGCAATAGCAAGTTCTGTACAAGGGACCAGTGGCGTAGACAATTTGGATTCGGTTAATGAGACTATCTGGGAGGAGTTACTGAATGATGATATAATCGCTGGCAATCCTGATGAAGATGTTATTGGCGATGATGAACCAGAATTTGAGGTGGAAGTTGAGGATTTGGCTGCAAATCCCGAGGATTGGGTTGAGGATTTGGCCGCAAATCCCGAAGATTGGGGTGAGGATTTGCAAGACCTTGTGGATCAAATGGTAGGGTCAAACCCATGATTTTAAGGGATTGCTGTTACAAAATGGTTTGGAATTTTGATATTGATCCAAGTTGGGTCTCTGCAACTCCATTCCCGACATTTGTATGGGTATGGCTATGAATCCTGGGTTAAATGTTTGCTTATGTTCTAGTACATTATCTTTTGCTTTGTTTTTGACTTAAGAAGCACATTTGTCTTTGATACAGCAGGGAATGGTGGAAGTTGCAGCGGGCTAAAAAGATGTTCCTATTCTTCTGTATCCTTTTAACTGATATTCTAGCAGTTCAACTTTTTCTAGAACAGTATAGTTCATGGAATTTGTGATTCTATTGATTCTTTTCTGCTGCATTTTGCAGGCGGGCTAAGGGCTTCAATCAATCCTCACTGACTCCACTTGCTATTTATTCTCTTCAACTCCTTGCAAGTTTGATCTTATGGAAAGGGGGAACAAAAAAAAGTTGCCAGTTTCTGTACATTTGTTTGCTGTAACTTAAGATAAGCACTTGGACTGCAGTTTTGTAGCTATTAAATGTGTATAGTGATGATCTTAATTTTTGCAGTGCAACTTAGAAAATCATGGTAGCATGTAATTCTTGTTCTTGCGTGGATTGATTTTGGGCCGAGAATAGATTTTGAAAGATTATGTAGGCCTTGTGGCACATCATGGACCATCAAAATGAACATCACGTCACCATGTTTTTTTTCCTTTTCCTGATGTGGAGTAAATATATAATTCTAATAATTAATAAAAATAATATGAAATATAAAATGACAGTACAGAAACGTTGTATCAAACAAAGGCTAGACAATCAATCAACTTTGGTTAGCTAATGTGAATGGATTAAAGACCAAAACGATTAATTGATTGATTTTTTTTAATTTAATGGATTTAATTAGTTCTTTTGATTTAGTTTAATTGAGTAATTTTTATTTTTTAAAAATATACAAATAATATTTTAAAAATTGAAAAATATAATATGATACAACAATAAAAATGTTTTTAACATTTAAATTTTGAGTTAAATAGTATAATTTTTAATTTTTATTAGATTGAATCAATTTGATCCAATTTTTTTTAATTTTAGTTGATTTTTATAATTTTGATCTACCTTTTTTTTAAAAAAAATTTGACTAATTTTCTATTAATTAATTTTGAATAATGAATTGAACTGAATCATTAATTGATTCTTGATTTTACTGATTTTTCAATTTTACTAGTTTTATTAATTGATCCGATTTCCAATGTTGGCAATGAAAAATAAATTTTGTATGCATCTAGGTAAATATCTACTTAATAAAAGTAGGATTCTAACTCAGTAGACTTAATTTGAATTTCATAATATTGGAAAAGATTGTTAATATCACTATAAGGCCAATCAGTGGATTTGAATAGATAGTTCAATGATGCGTTTAGTCACAAAATAAATAAATATATATATATATTGGGACGATCAAGTTATATGTCGATGTTTAGTAACGTAATCAGATGTGGGTGTATTACTCAGCAATCAAGTGCTAACGGAGAATCAGCAATTATTGATAAAAGTATGAAAGATTATACAGATCCAAAAGAATTCTCAAAATGTATAAAATTTAGAAAAATAGCATTATTATCTTTGTAACTGTTGATATTCAATAAAAAGCTGTAATAAGTCATTTGTGGATTTCATCCAAAATTGAATATATAGAGAACATTGTTTCCATTCTAATTTCAAAAATAAAGTATTTTCGTTGATTAAATTTATTTGATTGTCATTTTAGCTTGTTAGTGGATCTCATCTCATTAACCTTCACCAACACAGTCACTAAATTATTTTGTGAACAGATAGATAAATGCTTGTATATGAACAAAGAAATTCTTATATCATACAAGCTAAAAGCGAATCCACGTTGATGCCAAAAGAAGCTACTAAAAAAAATATTGGAGGTAGATGACAAGTTCACATGATAATGCAGAAAATCTGAAAGATTTTGGTAAGTTGGAAAATGCAGATTTTGCTCTTTTACATCCAAACGAATCCTTCACATCAAAACTTTTGTTTGGATATTTTTATGGCCATCGGAATGGGTTATGTTGGAGAACATTGTCCTTATTCTCATTCGTACAAGATAAGGCCGTCGACAGTGCAGCGTGTTAGTGAATAGTAATATCAAAATTATATTTACAATTCTCCAATTTTTTTTAACGCTCTTTCTTTATTTAATTTTTTTTTTCAAAATTTTCTCTTTTTTTCTACCTTTTTAACTTTTACAATCTATTTTTTTTTTCATTTTTAATTGTACAACTTATTTTCAACGTAATCTCTAAATATTTTATATTAAAATAAATCATTAATTCAAGATAAATACTTTATAATAATATTCATAATTTTTAAAAAAATCTTATATTTGTAAAAATATTCAAATATTATTAATTAAATATCATGTATCATATAAATTAATTATTTATAATATAACACTATTTACATTATTAAGACATAGCAATTCAAATATTTTAATATAATCAATATATTTTGTAGCGCAATCATGTCGATATTTATGTCAATTACACGTAATAAAAGGTATTGGTGTAATTTGATCTATTAATACCAAAATAAAAATATTTTCTTTTGATAATTTGTAAAGTATGATAAGTTTTAATTAAAAAAATTTATAGAGTATGATAAGTTTTAATAATATAACAAGTTGTATATAAATTTTAAAGAATATAATAAATTTTAATAATATAAAAGAGTTATATATAACTAACAAGGGTGACAAAAGTAATTCAATTAGAATATATAAATAATATAATTTATTAAATTTTAAAGTGAGTATAAAGAAAAAATAAAAAACTGCAAATAGAATTTTTCATTGTATTATTGTGTGAACCCTACTTTTGGGCCTTTTGAAAAAAAGTATATATATATATATATATATATACACACACACACACACACATATTATAATGGCTAGCAATAATTTATTTAAGATAAATAATATTATCATTTTTTTTGGCTTTATATATTTTCTTATATTAATTTAATATTTAAATTCTTTAATTATCAATATTTTTAAATTCAATTTGGTTCATTTAGTCTAATAAAAAAATTAAAAATCAAATCTTTAGTTGGTATAGATTGACTCTCAAATTTGAAATAGAAAAAACTCAATCAAAATCTGACGATCTAGATCGAATTTATTCTTTAGTTTTCTTTTTTTTCTTTTTTAGATTATTTTTAAAAATTAAATTAAATATAATAATTATTTTTTATTTTATTTTTCAAATAGATTGATTGTTATTTTATAATATAAATTTTTAATTGGTCATAATATAACTTTTTGAGTTTTAAAATAACAAATTATTACAAAAGATTAAAATGATTATATTAATATTAAATTAGTATTATCTTAGTTACTTTATAATATAAATCTTTTGATATAAAAAATAATATTAGCATTTTTAAATAATTAAAATATTCATTTTTTATTTTCTAATTATTATATATGGATAAAATTTTCATTTTAAAATTTTTTATAAAATATTTCATATTTATTATTAAATATATATATACATATATATAATATTTTTAATATATAACATTAAATTATTAATTAAATTATATTTTGATTCAATATCAATTTAATTTTAAATTTATGATTTTCTGTCTTTAGTTTGATTAATATGAGTCAAACTTTTTAAAATCTTGATAATTATATTAAAAGTAAATTATCCAAATACCCTGTACAAGCGATGATGCCATTCTACGTGAGTGCGCGATATCTATATTTCCAAAGAAGATATCTCTCACTGATTTTTTTTTTTTTTTTAAAAAAAGATATCTCTTATGCCCAATGTAGGACTACTTTTCATCAAAAAGTGATGGATTGTCTTTTACAGTAGCTTGGACTTTTCATGATCAAAATTTGGTTTAAATTAAAAAATTTGACTGAATTGAATTGGTTCAAATGTTTTTAATTTAGTTTTTTATATATATATTTGATTCAATTTTTTTTTATAATATTTAGTGATATTTGAAGTATAATAAGTTGAGATAAAAAAAAATATGTTGGAGCAAGTAACAGTGCTCAATACTCTTTCCTTTCTCATTATGAAACAGACGTGCAGCTAGTGCTGGACCAACTACATTGAAAAAAAAAAAAAGGAAGAAAATAAAAAACAGCAAGAACCTACCACTTTAAAGAAAGAAAAAAGCATCTAAAAACGTTGACGTTTTGACAGCAACCTGCTTTTTTCTTTCACTAAAGATTACTTGCCAAAAACAGATAACGCAGGATCAACCACTTCAAAGGAAAAAAAAAAAAAAAAAGCAGTAAGGATTCCTAACTAGAAAGATAAAAAAAGTGAACAGAAAAAAAAATCCACAACCCCTAATAATAAGAAGAAAAAAATAAAAAAAAGTTGAGGAAAGTAAAGTACTCAACATGCATTTCAATTGAAGTTAATAATACTTTGGAATTAACACAATACTATTTTTGATGTTTATATCTAAAGTTTGTTTGAACAACTTAAGTGATAAGTAGAAATTTTATGAATTCAAGTTTATGAAAAGTTAGGAATAATTTTCTACAAATTTATTAGTTAGAGCACAAATATCTAATAAATAAGTTGTAGAAATAAAACAAATGAATACAAATCAAGTAAGAAACCACTTAACTCTTTAATGCAACCGCAAGTTTTCTTGATCAATGATTAAATTTAGTGTAAATCACAAGAATGCACACTATGGTTTAAACCCAAATACTATGATTGTTTTGTGAGAAAATTACTGGATTGAGAGTGTTGTTTTTCTCTTGTAATAATGAGAGTCTATTTTTTGTTATTTCTTTCATATTTTTAATATGCAAACAAATGAGAGTCTATTTTTTGTTATTTCTTTCATATTTTTAATATGCAAACAAGTAGTTACCAATGTGGTAGTTATCAATCATTGAAAAAGTATCACAATTTTTTTTAATAAAACAAAAATAAAAATGGTTCAGGTCAATCCGTCATGGACGACCCGATCTGAAATTCCAACATATTCCACTCATACATGATGGGTAAAGGCCCCATTGCAAAACTTTCCGACTTGAATCAAAAACAAAAAAAATATTTCATATTAGTAGATGGGTCGTGTGACCTAGCAAACATACCTGCACTTGGGAGCTTATTACTATGCATCTGTTAGGAATAACAAAGAAGATTCAAGCTTAAATAAAGTAATGAAGAGTAAATTAAACATTCAAGTAGTGCCATGAACTTGTCCATTTTAAACATTGTAACACCTCTAAATCTCAAGAGTCATATTATGTACATATCAATTCTATGTATTCATAATCAAGTCATACTTCTATTAAGAGACAAAATTGACTTGCCAATGAATACATCGGACATAATCTTCCTTTTTCACTAGAGATTTGCAATTTATACTCGACCACTTTTCTAGACAAGTTTCATAGGCCGAATCATTCATGACCATAGATAACAAGTTAAGATAGTAAAACACCAAATACAAAATACACAATATTAGTAAAAAAGTTTAAGGTTATCTTCATAAGGATAAAATTTATCCTTGAGGTCTCACATATTGGAGCAATAATGATTTATTCTCTCATTACCTTATTGATTGGACAAGCACACATGATATGAATCATGTGCTACAATACTTTCTATTTCTTTGATGTCTATTAAAATATTGTACAAATCTAAATTCAGTCGCTACTTAGCGCCTAACTTTGAATTCTCTAAGTTTTTTTCTCTTAGCAGGTTTATTAAACAAGAATTCACATCTGGCTTTCACATGTTATTTGGTTATGGGCAATCCAAATCAGTTTCTTATATGGATTCAATCTCATCTCATTTTCTTTTGAGGCTATAATTCTAACATAACATTTCATATCTTTTTAACTCAGTGTTAGAGGTTATTACTCGTGTGAGTGAGTCAATCTCAAACCTATGTGTCTTTTGTTGAGCTTTTGATCAATCAAGTATGTGATGTGTATATAACATAATCATGAAAATAGAATATTTGAGAACATAATAATGATTTGCATTATTCAAATTGTACAATACAAGCTCAACAAAATTTGATAATAAATTATCTAAATCCTACGCAATCCAAGAGAATTTATATGTCCAAGGAAAACACCTCTTGGTATTGGCTTAGTAAGAGGATTAGCCACCATTTATAATATGATTTCTTTCCGTTTGACAATAATGTCTTTAACAAAATTTTATTTGGTATCAATATATTTGGTTCTACTATAATGTTTGGGATTTTTAGTGAAAACAATTACTGCTTGATTATCACAATAAATAGTAATGACTTCACAGTAATGTTGAAAACCCAAATTTCCAAAGAATCTCCTTAACCAAATTACTTCTTGCACAATAGTTAAACATGCAATAAATTCAGCTTCTATAGTTGATAAGGCTATGCTAGTATGCTTCTTACTACCTCAAGAAATAATGCCTTTATTGAGTAGAAAAGCATAACCAAATGATGATTTGCGTTGATCAAGGTCTCTCCCCCAATCAATTAAATGTAATTCTAATCCATGATAACGCAAACAATAATCCAGTGTTCTTTTGAGATATCTTAAAATCTTTTTCACAGCTTTCCAAAGCTCTCGTCCAGGATTTGATTGATGCCGACTAACTAGCCTAATAACAAGACATATGTTTGGGCAAGTGCATATCATAGAATACATAAGACTTCCTACAACATTAGCGTATGACACTGTGGACATTGTTTTTTGTTCTTGTGGATTTTTAAGACACATATTAAGATTTAAAGCCTTACCTTTTAACATAGGAATGTCCATAAACTTGCAATTGTTCATATGGAAACATTCTAAACTCTTTTGGATATAATTCTTTTATGATAAAACCAAAAGTTTCTTTGAATGATCTTTTTTAATTTTAACTCCTAATATGTAGTCAGCCTTAACCATATCTTTCATATCAAAATGTGTGGATAACCATATTTTGATATCCATTACATACTCCTTGTCATTTTCAGCTATTAAAATGTCATCAATATAAAGAGATAAAATTACAAAATTGTTATTTGACCTTTTAAAACAAACGCAATGGTCCTCATCAATCATTTTAAAGTCATAGGTCAAAATGGCTTTATGAAGCTAGCCTAAGGTACCACTGTCTGGGTGATTGCTTTAAACCATATATAGATCTTTGGAGCTTGCAGACTTTGCGCTTTCAGCCTTTAACAACAAAACCTATAAGTTGTTTCATGTAGATTTCTTCATTTATCTCTCCATTAAGCGAGCTTTGTATCTATCAATGGAACTATCCACCTTATGTTTTATTTTAAGGATCCATTTATTTCTAATTGCTTTACATCCTGGTGGTAGGTCAGTCAAGTTCCAAGCTTGATTGACTTTTATAGATTCCATTTCTTCTTTCAATGCAACTTTTCACTTTTCTTTTGCAGGGCATTCAAGTGTCTTCTTAACCATTTTAGGTTTTTCATCATCATGAGGAGTGACAATATAAGTCTCGTTTTCTATTGGAAAATGCCTTAGAAGTTTTAGAACGTATACTCCTTCGTAATTGTGGATTATTGTCTTCACTAATTAAAATTGGCTCAGACTCAACCTCAACTTTTTCACTTAAGTAAGATGGGTGAAACAACTCTGGTGTGCTCCCACTATCAAGAATAAAGCTAGGGACCTCTTATTGAGGGTTAATTCATTATTGAATTATATCATTTTCTCTTTCTTTCTGCATCTCATATAGATGATAGTCATTATCAACATCTTCCTTTGTAGGAAAATGATCGTAAGAAAAGTGGCATCTCTAGACTCAATTTCTGTAATCCTTCCATCAGAATCCTCGTCAATGAATACATAACTATTCGAGTTTTCAGAGTATCTTATAAAGATACATTTCTTCCATCTCGATCCCAATTTACCAAAATTTTGGAAGAGTCAAGAATGTATGCTGCAGATCCCCATGAATGCAACTCATTCAAATTTGATTTTCTATTTTTCCATAACTCATAAGGTGTTAAGAAATTGATTTTGAAGGTACACGGTTAAGAACATAGACTACAGTCAATAAAGCATCGATAACTCATTTTATGGATAAGAAATTGAACTCCATGAATGCAACTCATTCAAATTTGATTTTCTATTTGTACTAAGAGATTGGCTTGAGCTATCACAAATCTAACCATTTATAGCAAATTTTGTACCTTTGCTCAAGCAAAGTTCTAGTAGTTGTTAGTTGCCTCATAATACCCTTTTCTTGACACAATTCCTTGAATTGGTCAGCGAGTCTCGTCCTTGATCATTCTTTAAAGCTTTTATTTTTCTGTCTAGTTGATTCTCAACCTCATTTAAATATATTTTCAAGCAATCTAATGCTTTAGATTTGTAAAAAATTAAATAAATATGACTATATCGAGTGTAATCATTTATAAAAGTAATAAAGTGTAAGACTCTATGCCTTGCTTTTACATTCATTGGTCTGCAAATATCAGAGTATATAAGTTGTAAAAGAAAACTAGCTCGTGTTTTTTTCAAATGGTTTTCTAGTGACTTTTTCTTGTAGGTAAAATTTATAAGTGGGTAATATAAATTTTGTATTTAAACTCAATAGATCATCACATGCTAGTCTATTCATTCTTTCTTGCCCAATATGTCCTAATCTAGTATGCCATAAACAAGCATCCTAATCATTAATTTTCTAAAAAATATTGAAAATTTAAAAAGATTAACGATATTCTCCTTAAAATATGGTTAATTGAAAATTCCCTCATAAATTGCCATGCATACAAGATATATAGGAGAACATGAATCCTACTCCAAATAGAAAGAAAATGACATAAAAATAAAAAAATTTATTTTTGGAAAAATTTTTATTAATGTCAAATTTGAAAAATACATATCAAAATAGGAATAAAAATAAAAATGATTTTCAAAAATAAAATTTCTGCAAAAAGACATTAAAATAATAAAATCTTTCAAAATGGTAAAAATACGAATTTAAAGGCCGAAATGACAGAATTTGCCCGAAAATTGACAGATATCATGAGCAAAGTTTGTGAGTTTAAATCATTAGCTCGTTTTTCATCCAACTATAGTCTTTAAATACCCAAATGCCATTTTAACCTTGCTTGAAATTACAAAATTCCCATTCTAGCACACTAAATTTTTTATCCCATTTATTAATGAAAACTAACTCTTCCCTATCTGTATCATCTGTGACATCAGTTTCATTTGGTTCATTAAGATTTACATCAATAAAAGTTATCTCTAGATAAATTGTGTTTTCAAGGTAATTAGTTTCAAGAAACTCATGAATTTTTGTATTTGATTGACATTTCTCCTTCACTAAAGTAGAATCATTTTCTTAATTGCTTGTGTTTGGTACACATGCCAATTCCTTAGGGAAGATACTATAAAAATATTTTTTACCCTTATTATTTCAATGATTCAATGATATATTTTTTTAATATAAGTACTCATATAAGATCAGTTAAAAAAAATACATGTCATTCAAAGAAATTAAAAAATTATATAAATTATTGATAATACTATTAAATTAAAAAATTATCAACATCAGTACTTTCAAAACGCTTAGGCACTGAGTAATGGTCCACAACCACAACTTCAACTTTCAAAAGTTATAAAATGGGACAATGAGAATAAAGTTGAATATAGATGCTAGTTGGTAAATGAAAAGGGATATAATTTTGGACTTTTTTTTTTTGGAATCACCAAAGTAATATTTTCAAAAATTTTTAATAATATCTACTTTTTTCTTCTCAAAATAATAATAATAATTCAGGAAGAAAAATATATTTAAAAATAAAATACCTAATAAATCATGTTAAACAAAATAAAATTATTGTCAATTCAACTAAGGGTAAATTAATCATACTATTTTTATTTTAATTTGAAAAATTCAATCTTTTAACTCTCTATCTTCTTCAAACCAAACAAAATAAAATATATCTATCACTTCCATGAAAGGAATACTTTCTCAACTAATTTCATTTAAAATAAAAAAAGGTCTTAAATCTTAATTTATATTAATTAAAGTTTTACATGCAAACTCAATTGATGGCGTCTGAGTAAACAATAAATAATTAGAATAAAGAAGTTAGTTATGGTGAAATACACAAATTAGTGAAAGGAATAGTGATTGGTCCTCTAACACATTGAACTCACTAAAACTGTAAAATAGGTTAATCAGTATAACAAAAATATCAATTATCATCATAATTGTCCTGCTGTATTAGATTTCCTTCCACAATGACAATTCGCATTAAGAATTCATGCCACTAAGTTGTATCTATATTTTGATATGAAGCTTGCAAATTCATTTCTTTGACATGCAAATCCAGTGCATGATAAAAAATTCATGTTTATGAATTAAATTGTCTATTCATGAATGAAAATAGTTTAGATAAATACATATTTTTTAAAAAAGATAAATACATAATTTATCTAAGTGTGCGAACATTAAAATATAAAAATATTTTTCAAACGAAAAGAACTTCTTAATTTTCAAAAAGCAAATTTTAATACGTCTGAATTCTTTGGCAATACCTATGATAAGTTAACGGTCAAAAACCAATCCGCATAATTGTAAGGGTAACTATTTCCTCAAAGTCATCATTCTAGTCCCGACAAGACCAAGTGACAGAAAAAAGATGCTTGCAAACGTAGGACAGAAACAGCCACTCCACCATTTCCATTCTTCTCTATTTAGATCTCTCCTTCCTGCTAAACACGACCCATTAACTCATCAAGATTTATGATGATTGGTTTTGGTATTGGACAACTACAACAACAAGAAGAAGCCTTGTTTTCACATATCCCTATGCTCACTATAATTTTCACAGCTTTAGCCTTAGTGTTGGGTTACTTGTATAGACCCTACTGGGGTGTTAGGAAGGTCCCTGGTCCTCCAGCAATCCCTCTCTTAGGACACCTTCCTTTACTTGCAAAGTACGGTCCTGACGTATTCTCTGTTCTTGCTAAACAATATGGACCAATTTTCAGGTCAGTTTGCATGCACCTCGTGTTGAAGAAATTTTGTTTCTATTGTTTGTATTGTGGTGTTTTGAAAAGGTTACATGTAATATTCTTTAGTCTTTGCTTCCCTAAGAACAAAAATTTTTCAGGTAGTCGGAAAGAAGTGTTAATAGTGCCGTAATGTTTAGTACTAATATGAGAGAAAATATCATGAGGAGATATGAAGATTGATTGGAAAAAGACAAAAGGAAAAAGAAAAAAGAAAAAGAAAGGAAAAGAAAAGAAAAGCTATTTTCATTGTTTCCGCCAAATGATGATTGAGTAAAGCAAGTTGCTTGCTTGTTGATTATTATCTCCTTAAGAAAAACAAGAAAGCTTATTGAGCATCTCACTTTCTCATAGAAGTATTACTTCTTCTGAAATATTTACGATAGATAAACATTTATGGTACTTTTGTAATGAAACTATAGCACATAAGTATGACATTGATTTCCAGTGGAACTTGAATTTTCAATGAGATAGTTACCATGCATGTTCGTGATAAAGGGGTGAAAGTTAAAATCGAGATAAAAAGGATGAGAGTTAAAATGCTAACAGTTCAAATCCCTTTAAAAATTTAGCTATATTAAAAAAAGCTTATTATTGACTACATTCTCCGGTCAAAAGTAAATTATTGAGTTTCATAACTTCAATATTTTGAAAACCAGACTAGATTAATTGGTCGGATTAGTTAAATTAAAAATCAATCATTAATTGGTTTAGTTAATTTTAGACTTCATCTATAAAATTATTTTTTATTTTAAATTATTATAAACATTTTTCTGATTTTTGGAATACTTTTAATGATATTTTTAAATTTTATTTATTATTAAATTAATTAAATCCAACAAAACAAATCAATCAACATAAAACCAATCAATAATTGATTTAATGACCTATCTAATTGTAAAAACAGGCATAAGCCTATGTTGGGGCCTTTTGATTAAAATGGAGAAACATTTTAACTTTGTCAAGCTGCTAATGATTGGGTTATGTGTGTGTGATTAATGTGGAGTAGGTTTCATATGGGAAGGCAGCCACTAATAATAGTAGCAGATCCGGAGCTCTGTAAAGAAGTCGGAATAAAGAAATTTAAAGACATTTCAAGTAGGAGCATTCCCTCTCCCATCTCAGCTTCTCCTCTTCATCAAAAAGGTCTCTTCTTCACTAGGTAATTTCATCACAAATATATTTGGCCTATCATTGTGACTACTATCTTATTTAGCTATGCAGGGTAATATGAATCCTGTGGATTGGTATAAAAGCCTAGCAAAGAACACTAATCATTCATTACAAAAGCTAATGATTCATTCCCTTGGTACATTGAAAATATTTAAAGGGGATGAAATCTGTTATTGAGCTCCTGAGCTCCTATATTATGACAAACACTCTTGACTATCAGAGTATCAACATCATGGTTAAAAAATAATCTAGTTTAATTTGACTACTTTTCATTTATTTTTGTTGAGGACAAGATTGGTATGACCATTTTTAAAATTTTTAAATTAGTAATAGTAGAGTGATTAACTTGTGATTCTTATTAGAAATTATTAGACATATTTATGATTATGAGCAAATGAGCAAAAATTGTTGTGGAATTTGAACTTCCAGGGATGCAAGATGGTCAACCATGAGAAACACAATACTATCAGTCTACCAGCCATCACATTTAGCTACCCTAGTGCCCACCATGCAAGCTCTCATTGAGTCTGCAACTGAGAATTTCGAATCTTATAAAGAAGGAGACATCACTTTCTCCGATCTGTCCCTCAAACTAGCGACAGATGTTATCGGACAAGCTGCATTTGGAGTTGACTTTGGCCTCTCTAAGCCACAGTTGGTCAGTGATTCAATTGACAGTTCTCGTGACCAAGAGAACGGCAATGAAGTCTCAGAGTTCATCAATCAACATATCTACTCAACAACTCAACTTAAGATGGATTTATCAGGTTCCTTTTCAATTATCATTGGTCTTCTTATCCCTATACTGCAGGAGCCTTTTAGGCAGATTCTTAAGCGGATTCCTGGAACTATGGACTGGAAAGTTGACAGGACTAATAAGAATTTAAGCGGTCGACTAGATGAGATTATGTCAAAGAGAATGAAGGATAAAAATCGCGGTTCAAAGGACTTCTTGTCTCTCATCCTAAGTGCCAGGGAGTCAGAGGCTCTGTCGAAAAATGTTTTCACTTCAGATTATATTAGTGCAGTCACTTATGAGCACCTTCTTGCCGGGTCAGCGACAACATCATTCACATTATCTTCAGTTGTTTATTTAGTTGCTGGACATCCGCAAGTCGAGAAGAAGTTACTAGCAGAAATTGATACGTTTGGTCCACCTGATCAGATGCCAACCTCCCAAGATCTTCAAACCAAGTTTCAATATCTTGATAAAGCAAGCCTCTTGAACTTCATGGCTAGACAATCATAGTTATTCAAACTAAGGAAGTTTAGTTTATGGATTATGGTTTGATTGCAGGTGATTAAAGAGTCCATGAGATTCTATGTAGTTTCTCCATTAGTCGCTAGAGAGACATCGAAAGAAGTAGAGATAGGAGGTTACCTTCTGCCAAAGGTATTGGTATACGAAAATAATATTTCACAGTTTGTCTAATGTATAAAATTATCTACTTACTGTGATTTTAAGCAGGGAACATGGGTATGGTTAGCACTTGGAGTTCTAGCAAAAGATCCAAAGAATTTCCCCGAGCCAGAGAAGTTCAAGCCAGAGAGGTTTGATCGGGATTGCGAAGAAGAGAAACGAAGACACCCTTATGCTCTGATACCTTTTGGAATAGGGCCTAGAGCTTGCATTGGCCAGAAATTTTCCTTACAAGAACTAAAGCTCTCACTCATTCACCTATACCGCAGATATATATTCAGACATTCCCCGAACATGGAAAAACCCCTGGAACTAGAATATGGCATAGTTCTCAACTTCAAGCATGGTGTAAAGCTTAGAGTCATAAAACGGAGATGACAAATATTTCCTTGCACTTGTAGGCCACTCTCAGTCATAGTTAAAACACAGTCAATAATGTGGAGGCTGAATTTCTGGTCAATAAAAAGAACATAGTATGAGCAAGTGAATTCCAGTTGAACCAAATTCTGTGTCTTGCCAGCAAATCATGTCTTTGATGTCTGCACCAAATTCTGTGTCTTGCCAGCAAATCATGTCTTTGATGTCTGCATCACTAGTCATCCTAATTATTTGGTTTGAAGACAATAAAAGGTAATGCTAGGTCCTTCTAACACACAATAAGCTTTAGCAAGGAAAATAGGAAATGAAGATAACATATATACGCAAACCCATAAGATATTTTGCAAAATGGAAAACCCTCAAAATACAAACTAATGGACCAGTGGATCTGTTTTGGTACAGCTTACTCATCTGCACAAGTGCTCCTCATTAATACACATTCTCAGAAATAGAGAACAACAAGCAGTTGAACTTCCTGAAATATAATTTCATCCACCTAATCATACAAGGGATTATCAGTTCCTCTGAATTGTTTCATTGTGTTCCTATCCAATCTTGTTGGCATGCAAAGTGGCTTAGATAAATTAATTGAAGAAGGATCAGAACCAGCACTGCTTTTGGAATCTGCATTAGAGAATGCTGCTGATCTTTTGAGAAATTGAAACTCATCCATGGATTGTCTTTGAATTCTGTGAGTCAAATGATTCGTTGTTTTTCGTTTCGCGTTGGTTGACTCAGTCAGGTTCATATAGTTTGGCCGGCTGCTGTTACCACTCTCTTCTGTTCTATCTGAGGCCATGCCAGCATTCCCCGAAATTGGTGTTGTTGAAGTACATATTGAAGATGAAGCTGAGCTCTCATCGTAGCGACGAAATTCAGAACTTGGACTTGATGATGATCGAGTAGCATGACCAATTGGAGGCTTTGTAGATATCCTAGTGGTAACATTGTTCTTTCTGACTTTCACTAAGCTTTGTTCAGAAGATTTTGAATGTTTGCTTACAAGCGAGTCTACACATGACTTGGGTGGTGGAGTTGTCTCAGAAGGGTCACTATGGGATTGTTCCATCAATCTAGTTTCCCATGGCTTTGCTGCCATCCAGCGTTCTAGCCAACTCCATCCCCAGCTATTCTTATCGAATTCGTGATTCTGGAAAGAGAATGCAGAACTTTTGCTTCTAGAATTTGAACTGGGGTTGGATCTCCATTGCTGAAAAATTAAAAGAATCAGTAGAACAGAATTGCTTAATCTATAAAAAGAACATGGGACTAAAACTCATACCTTTTGAGCAAGAGAGTATGCAATTACTCTTTCTCTCTTGAAGGCTCCTTCATGCCTCATTTGCAGCTTTGTCTTAATATCTTCCAACGTCCCTTTGCTGTCACACCACCCTTCCTGAAAATTTATGAGACTAATGAAACAACCAGCAAAAAAAAAAAAAAAGAACAGAATCACAATTATCTTTTTGGTTTCATCATACCTCAGCTTGTTTCAAGCGATCGGCCTTGCTTCTTTGTTCATCAAGCATTTTCTGCACAGCCTGCCCTTCTACAGACAAACGTACACGGCGAGCCCTAACCCGCGCCTGAACTCGAACAAGAGCCTGCATACACCTAAGAGTCACTGCAGCCTGCTTTCTTACTTGTCGACCTCGAACAAGAGCTTGAAGCCTTACCACTCCTTTCAAGGCCCTCAAAGCCCTTCTTGCCTACAATTCATCATACATAATAATGTTTCACCATACATTACTCCAAATGAAGACCATATATATTTAGTAATACCAAGCCCAAAAGCAAAATCAGCATGAACGTAAAGTTCAGATTATTCCGTAATCTAGGAATAGCCCAGCATATTATAGTCCAAAATAGAAAGTCATTTTCTCTCTTCTTTTTTTTTTTTGGGTTAATTTGGCCTCAACTGAGATTCGAATTTAAGATCTCATAGCCTTAAAGATGAGTCAAGCACCACTGAATCAACTGCTTATTGATAGTAAAGGGTCAATTTTAATCAAACGGATATTTAACTAAGTCCTTTAGCTATGAGTGTTAGTTCTTCAACTAAACTGTTTTTCCCATTTATACATCACCTTCAGTTACATCTGAGTAAGCGTTATTAATTTCCAATGAAGGATGGAGTTGTAATTTTGTCCTGAAGACAAAAATTACAAGGTCCCAAAATAGGATGCTCATTAACTTTCTTTCTCATTCTTCCATTCCTTTCAGCAGTCTAACAAATAAGATCCGAGAATGAAGAGAAAGACGTTTACCAAAAATCCACGAAAAGCAGTTTGAATCCGTATAGCAGCCCATTCTTGCCTTACAACCCTGAAATCCTTAGGATGGGCTCTAAGCACAGTAGCCATGGCAGCAGTAAAAGCATCAGTCACTGGTGAAGATCCTGACCTTTCAGATTCTGCTCTATGGCTTCCTTTAAAACCCTTCCATGAAGACCCCATCTCACCTGAAGAGCTTCTCCACAGCTTCCATTTCTTGCTCTTACCACCCACCTTGTCCTATACAAAGACAACCATTATTAGTTTCAGTATTCAACTGTAAACTGATCCAGTAAAAAACAAGAAAAAGAGTGTATCTTTTTTTAAAAGAAAGATTAGTAAGTAACTTACATGCTCTTCTTTATCTGATTTTTTAAGACCTATAAGTGATTTTACCCATTTTCCTGATGCACCCATTGATGAAATAGGTTGTTTGCTCGAGCACAGCAAACAATGAAAATCCTATAACTTCAAACAAGGAAGCTTTTAGATGTAAAAGAACAGGCGTAACAAACTTGAAAGAGAAACAGTACGAATTTTGAAGCATAAAGCTCCAAAGAGCTCAAAAAAGAAGCTTGGTAGAATAAGGAATGGATCTTTGAACTCCTCCAAGTGTTAAAAAAATCCAATTTTGAAAATGAATTAGTGCATAAGAAGACGAAGAAAGCTAAAAGGACCAAGCTTTTACTTGGCAACTGAAATCTGAAAATGTGGAGAGAAACCAGACGTGGGGGGACGAGTTTAGTTTAATGGGTTAATGGGGTTGGTTTGCGGGTTACATTACATGGTCTAACGTGCCGTTTGATGTTTGAAATTCAAATGAGCAACAGACAAAGCGACTCGTCCTGTTCGATTCCTTTTCTATGGAGGAGTGTTTGAGATTCTTTGCCCCTGTATTTTCCTAATATTGCGAAACTACACCTCAGGATATCCACAATAGTTCACACTTGGAGGAGTACATTTATCCATAATATATATCATTATTCTATTGTCTCTACTTTTATTACACTATTCTTTATAGATTGTACTCTAAAAAATACAATATCATGGACCCATAATTAAATCACATATTTATTTTAATATTTTTACAATATATACTCAATACATAAATAAATTTATTTTTTAAAAAATTATATCATTAGTTTTGAAAAATAATTTATTAACTTTAAAAAAAATTTTACTTTTTCAAAATTTTTTTAATATTATGAAAATAAAATATTATTAATTATCTAAAAAAATAATATATATTTTTAGCTCTTTACGACGCTATTTTTTAAATATTAAATAAATATTCAATACTTAAAATATTTTATTTAATTAATATAATTTCATCACATAATTTAAAATGATTGAAAAGAAGTAATAATATAAAAATATTAATAATTTAGGTTAATGGAATGTTTGACATTGTTTAGAAAAACAACGGTAACATTATTTGATAAAAGGCTTTTAAAGCTTTTTTTTAATTATTATTATTAAAAAACCACTCGAAGACTGTCAAAAGCTAACAACCCTTAGATCATTCTGCGTATAATATACTATTGCATGCAAAATAGAAGGTGAAATACATTATATCCCACTATGGGTGAGGGTGTAATAGTGAAGTTTAATGAAGGGCGTATGCTCTTAGCATTACTTTGTTGTTGGGTTAAAAAAATAATAATAAAAAAAATTATTATAAAAGGGTTAATTCTCCGAGGCTAACGTATTTTAGCATAATTAACTCAATCATCTTTTTTTTATAAATTATACTAAAACATCTTTTTTATTTTTTTTGATGCTATTAAACTTCTTTATTGTAATTCTATTAAACTATTTAGTCATTTGGCTAAAATTTGTCCTTAGTCATTCCTCGAAGTGCAAGAGTCAATAAATTTATTAAAAAATTTTAAAATCTCATTTTAAGAATTTTAAATATCATTTCTAAAAAAATAAATATCTAAATTACTACAAAATGACTCTTTTATCCTATAATTACTGTCTTTTTTTTTTCTTATTTTTATATATTTTCTTCATATTAATTTTTAGTAAAGATCATATATTTTAATCCATATCCATATGTAATTCAATTTTTGTCAAAAAGAAATTTATACTTAAATTTACGTTAAGCACTATTATTATAACTCAAGCTAAATTGTGTTGTTAATATCTACTATAATTTTTTTATTATCATATATTTAGGTTGTGTTTGATAAAAATTAAGTACTCAAAAATTGAACATTAAGTTTTAAGTGCTATAAATATTAAAAATTTTAAGTATTATATCTAATCAATCTATCTTATAACTGTGATTCCTGAAAATTATTAAAATTCTTAATTGGATATATTTAACTTTATAATATTGATTTTAAGATTTAGCCATCAAACTTATATTTGAAATTACCTTAAAAATTAAAATTTTAGAAAATGATCATAAAATGAAAATAATTTTTTTACAAATATAAAAGCATCAAAGTTAATAATAATTTAAAGATATATCAATGCATTCAAAGTTAGATAATAAAATTTTGATTTATTAGTATTAATTTAAAGATATATTAAGAGCATAAAGTTACTCCACTAAAAAATATTAAAAATCAATAATATAGTACTTTAAATAAAAATTTTAAGTTAATTATTTTGACTTATCATTTAATAATTTTGACTTAATTAATAATTTTAAGGAAAAATTATAAGATTTTACCTTATGGTTTTCATTTTTAGCAAATATAGTCTCGTGGTTTGTTTATCGGCAAAACTCTATTTTGTGGTATAATATCGTTTGTAAAGTAGTATTAAATCCATAACTTCATTATATTCATCTGACTTGAAATCAGATTCTACATTATTCTATCTAAGTATGTATGGATACAAAATTTCTTTACTCTAAATACAAAATTTATTCATTTTTTTACTTTTTATATATTTGAATAAATTTTATTTATATCAGTATAAAATTTGTTCAAATATATACAAAAAGTAGAAAAATGAATAAATTTTGTATTTAGAGTGAGAAATTTTATATCCAAATTTTAGATATATAATTAGTTGAAATAATATACAGAATCTACTACTAATTCAGATTAATGTAATGAAGTTATGATCTAATATCACTTTTCAAACAATATTATACCATAAGGTAGAGTTTTAATAATAAACAAATTATGATATCATATTTGCCAAAAAAAATTACAGGGTAAAATTTTGTACTTTCCTTAAATTTTAACTCGAGTCTATATTATGTTGTCAAACATTTTAAAATAATAAGTATTAAAAATTTCAATTCTAAGTAATAAATTGAATTATTAAATAATTTTTAAAAAATTTATTAATTTATAGAAACTTTTAACTTTAAGCATTTTCACTTTCAAGACTAAATTTGCAATCTATAATGGACTCTAGTTAGATCACATAAATTATTATCAAAAGAATGCATAAAAAAGATTGAGATTTCAACTTTGAAAAATTGAGAAATAGAATAAAAATGATTTTATAAAGAAAAAGATTGATAATGCATATAGGTAGGAAAAAAATTCAAACTTTGAATATATTTTTAGTTTTAAGAGCTACTTAATGGTTTATACTTAATTGTTTAATTTGTCAATTCTAATCTTTTGACAATAGTTTGATTTAAGCTCATTAACTTTTTATCCAATTCAAATCTCTCTATTTTTTTTAATATGGTAATTTCAATTACTCGGTATCTATTTGGATATCCAATTCTAAACGCCCCAGTCTAAAAATTTTAACTCCATTTAATTGCAACTTAAAGTCACAAGTAACTATAAATATTTTTTAATGCCCACTAATTATTTGATATTTTATGTATGTGAGAATCAAATACACCTTTAGAAGATTATGATATTAAAATTGTGAATAATAATACTTGATATTTTTTTTCAAATTTAACTCATATTGACAAAAATTGAATAAGAGAATGGAAAAATAATTTGTTATTCAAGCATTTTATGAGTGGAGTCAGAAGTCACTTTTTGTGTTATACGCATGTGTATATTTTTATTCAATTATTTTAATTAAAAATAGGAATTTTGTAAATAATTTGCCGTTATAGATATCAAAATTTTCATGATCATAGGTTTGTAATTCTAAAAAACTCTTGTTCTTCATTATTTTGTTTTTCTACAGATACGAAGGAAAAATTGAAATGAAATTGTGATTGTTATTTGCATTTTTTAATCAAATTTAATGAAAAGTTAACAGAAAATTTTATAATTAACAGAGCTAAAACTTAAAGATACTTTAGTATAATAAATAACGTTTAATGATGATTTAATTAATTACCATAAAATATAAGAGCTGATAAGCAATTAACCCATTATTATAAAATCATGAAAAGGCACCAATCCCTCGAGAACATACAAGAAAGAGAGAAAAGCCTAACAGCATGCGGACAGTAAATCTTTGGTGCTCAGTGATGTGAAGATCTGGTTTTCTTTTGCAATTGCATGCGCTTTTCCGTCCTATTAAAATGTGTGTAGGAAAGGAAGGACCACTTTGGATGAAGTTTTTTTTGATGGGTCCCAATCTGAAATGTATTATTATTAGCAAAAATGCTAAAAACAATGGGCTTTGTGATCGGGTGGAGAAAGACTCACTCACGATAGACCAAATCAAATGTTGGCTAAACTGTTAAAATTGACAGCACGCCAAAATTGAGTTTGAATTTAGTTTAGAAGGCTGCGTCTGCATGTGTTCGGATTTGTCCCCAAAGCCAAATATTTCACCTCTGGCCTAACAACGTTATAATTTCCAATAAATTTGAATTCATACAAGATTTTAATGGATTTAAATTTATAGATTTCGACTAAATTTATGAATTTTAGACTCACTCAGATTGGAATTTTAGATTTTGACTAAATTCATGAATTTTAAAATACAAAATTTAACGCATATAGTATTCTAATCAAGTTATGAATATAAGCATATATTTTCATGGGTCATTCCAGTTTGAATTTTTCTCCAAAACTTATAATTAAGTTATAAGGTTAAAAAAACCACTTAATCCCACAAACAAAAAAAAAAAAAATTATGTATTGTCTTGGCTACATTTTATATTAGACATGTGCCATAAGTTTTTATGTCTTATATGCTATATCAATTTCAGTTTGTTGGGTGATAGTAAGTTACCACAAGTATCTAAGAACACAGTTGAATTATTTACAGTTATACCCATTTCGAGCTATTTAAACCATGACTCAATGTTGTTTCAAAAAAACGAAAAACAAAAAACAAAAAAAAACCATGATTCAATGTCGCTACTAATCCTCCTATACATGTGCAATGCATGCATGGTAGGTATATGTTCATGTACACATCATGAAATTAATGCTAGTTGATAATATATCAACGATTTATCTTGTGAAGCCAATAGCTACTAAGGTTGGTTTAGCCTCAGCTTTATAATAAGGACGTTAACAGTGGACGATAAGAGCTAAAGAACTTTTACAAAGACTGACAGTGGAAACTGGAGCATTAACAATATAATGGCGTTGAAACAATAGTAGTTTTGTTTTTGTTTATAGAGCTTATTTATTATCTGTGCCAAAGCTTATTTTGTCAGGCATTGACGCTATCGTTCGACTCTCTTTTTAGTACTACGGTTACCCTTTCTCCTTTTCGCGACCATCATTTTAAAATTTCATTTTGACTCTGTTCTATACTTGTTATCTTATTTTGGAATTGGACTACCCATTAATTTTTGGTACCCAACTTTACTCCACTGCTTTTTTCCCCTTCTTTATTAATGGAGCAGACACAAAGCAAAAAACATATCCAAAGTAGGCTAAATGCATCATGAGCCCCTGAACTATGGCCATTTCTACTATTAAATCCACAAACTTTGATTTGTCAATATTAAACCCCTGAACTTTTATTTTTAGCTGATTTAATTCCTTTTTTAAGAGCGGCTTCACAATAAATGAGTGAATATATACACAAGCTGTTAAATACAGATGAAAAAGAAAGTGATGAAACTTTTCCTACTTTTACCCTCTATACTATTATCATTTCTACTATTAAACCCTGCCCTTGTATATTTATATGATTTAAATTTTTATTTTGATAATTTCTATAAAATTTAAAAATGTATTTTGAATTTAAGAAAAAGAAAAATATTTTTAAAAATAAATTATTTGTCTTTTTTATCAGAAAATCATTGTTTATTGATTATTTTTTCTAAATGTGTTAAATATTTAAAATAATATACAAATAATATTTTGTTTATCAAATAAAAGAAGCATTATTCACTTGAAAAATATTAACATTATATTTATATTTTAATTTCTTATCCTATAATAGACATTAAATCATCAAATTACTAAATTATCAATAATGATAAATACAATTAAATATCTAATAATTTTGCTATTTTTCATTCGATCCAAATTCAATTGGATCAAAATTTTAAAAAGTTTAAATAGGTTCAAAAATTAAAATTCTCATAATATTATCCTAATCATATATTCAATATTAATGATTTATAATAGAATTTAAAATTCTCATAATATATAATATAATCTCATCAAATAAAAAAGAGTAATAAAATTTTGACAAAAATAGATCTATTTAAATTATAAATAACTATCTCTATTTAAAAAATTAACTCAATAGCATATTATTTTTTAATTCATCGAATGTAACAACATATAGTGAAAATAAATCTCTTTAAATAATAAATAAATATTTTTGAACATACAAGTATCAAGTATTTTAAAATTTTTAATGCATGTTTGAGTATGATAAGAATTATTTTACCATATATTTTTAGATTAGGAATTTTTTTCTAATTTTCATAGTGTTTTTTTATTGTGGAATAAGTTAATTTATGTCTTTTTTATATTTGCATAATAATCTCTTAAAAATGAGCTAAATTGCAATTTTCAGTAATGTTGCATTAGTTGTTGTGTGGTTCATGTGTAGGATCATACAGAGATGTAGAGTTAATCATTCAGCAAAGTAGAATCATATAAATAGTTAGGTGTGTGAGTTGTTGTATAACCTATGCATCGGACTATACAAAATGTTAAATCCGTAATTGAGAAACACAAGCAAGTTACCTTTTTAAGATAATAAAAACCTAATCTAGATAGAGATTCCTAAACAAAAAAAGAATATATTTTTAGGATAGAAAAGTGGATTCAAGATTTTCACCAAATAAAATGAAGATTTTGTGAAAACTGGGGACATTCTCTTGGGTTTTCATTATTTTTGTTTAACAAAACTTTTCTCTTAAAAATTTTCTTACACAATTCAATGGATTTTTTTTATTTTTTTCTTTCACGATGAACTAATTCTTCAATTATAGGGATTAGGGTGAAAGTCCAATATTTATTTCATAAATCTATGAAATGATTTTATTTCAATTGTGTTAAGTATATTAATTTAATATGTTTTAGTTTAATTAATCTTGCATATATGAATGACCGCATATGTGCGATATTTGAGATTATAGATGATGGAGCAAAAGTATAAATCTAAAGTTAGTCCTAACATATTAAACTAGGAGATTGAGACCATGAGAGTATACTCGACTTCTAGAGATATTCATAGATTATTCATGAAGTTTCATGCATTGTTATTGAATTTTGTGACCATGAAAGTAAACATAATTTCAATAACAATAAACTCAATTTTATTTAAGAGAAATTATTGGATAAATTAGGAAAATCCATCTTCAAACACAACTCAATCTCAATTAAAATAATTATCCTGATATATTTATGGAATAGTATTGTAGTATACCTAAATTCCCTAGAAATTATTGTCATAAGAATTTCTTTTAATTAAATTTTAATTTTTTAATTATTTTAAAAATTTTAAATTTTATTTATTATTCTCTTATTATTTCGATTGCTAAATAATAAAAAAATTAAGACTTCATTAGTACTTATGTAAAATAATTATCGTGAGAATGATATTTTCTTTTCATTATATTACTTGAAATAATTTTAGTTTATGATTTAGGGTTTACTTGAAGTAAGTTTAGTAATTATTTTTAAAATTTCAATTTTTATTTATTGTTCTCTTATTATTTCAATGGCTAAATAATAAAAAAATTAAGGCTTCATTGGTATTTATGTAAAATAATTCTTGTGGGAATGATCTTTCCTCTTCATTATATTACTTGAAGCGGTTTGAACACTTATAAGAGTTTTACATGCAACAAGTACTAGCATTTCATAAACTGAGTATTAATGTTTTAATTTTGAAGATGACAGAAAAAAATGATAAATGAAAATATATTTAATAATAAGACTAAGTTTTATTTTTGATATGCTTTAAAAAGAAAAAAACAAATAAATAAAAATAAAATTATAAAAAATATATATAATAACATATAAAAAATTTATTAATATTATCATAACGAGAAGAATGATTTTAGATAGAGGGTATTGTTTGATAATTATTATTTATATTAAGGATACATTTTACAATTAATTTATAGGTAATAATTTTATATATATTTGGATTGATGGAATTTTCAATAGATTTAAATGTTAATATTCTAACTTGATTTGATTATTTAAAAATTTTAAAAATTTCTATCTTATTTGAACTTAATTAAATTGATCATTTTTATATTCAAATCAATAATTTTTTTATTTATTAACATTTTTTTCATATTTCAATTTTTTATATTTGTCATTATATAAATGTGTTCATATGGAATTTAATGCTTGATATATGTTTGGAATATGCCCTTTGTTAAAGGGTGAAATAAGTTACAAATAAAAGTCTCAAATCAAAATTTATGAGCTCAATAGTAGAAATGGATAAAATTGAAGAGCCCCAAGATGTCTTTTGTCATCCAAAGTTACTTATAGGTATCAGTTCAAAATTCCAACCTAAATTAAGGGTGAGCAAAATTGAATCGAAATCTAAAAACTGAATCGAATTGATTGAATTCAGTCTATTCGGTTCGGTTTTAAAATAAATTTGGTTTGATTCAGTTTAGAAAATAGAGAAATTCAGTTTTCAATTTTGATTCGGTTTGGAATTGAGAAAATCGAATAACTGACTTACAAGTTTTTTTAGTTGTCTTTTAATTTGAACTCAAAAAAGTAAAAATAAGTTGTTCAAAGACTAACATTAAAAGTCTATATAAGATAAAAAAAAAAAAAAAAAAAAACTCAAACTAATTTATCATAATTAAAGCCTATTAAGAGCCCAAAATTGAAAATCGAACCGAACTAAACTGATTTTATTCAATTTTGATTTACTTTGATTTTTCTTTAATTTTCAGTCGGTTTGGTTTTAATTTACACTAAATTTAGTCTATTCGGTTTTTAGAACTTCAGTTCGATTTGAATCGAACCGACTGAATGCTCAACCCTAACGTAAATTAGGCTGAAAGGTTGACCAACGAACATACTTGATTCCTGTTGGCCCTAGTGCACCAAGAAGGAGGAGTTGAATTGATGAGAAATTTGAACTTTTAATTTTGGAGGAAACACACAAGAATGAAAGATTAGAGAAAGGGTAGAAGAAGAATGAACACAAGAGTTTTATAGTGGTTCGGGTATTAACCAACCCTACGTCCACTCCCCAATTCATAAATTGGGTATTTCACTCAATCACTAGTGTTTTACAAGCTCACACTCAACTTAGTGTTTAGACTCACACTAAACCTTACAACTTGTGTTTTACAGGCTCACACAAAAAACCTTTTACAAGTGTTTTCAAGGCTCACACTAAAACCTATCACAATATGTGTTTTATGG
>CATIWR010097134.1:0-75253 GCA_949677035.1 Omphalea diandra | reverse complement strand
TCTCATATATGTGCAAAACAAATATTTATCATTTATTTATTTAATTTTATCACAAAATTAATATCACTAAATAATAAACTGACAATTAACTTATATATATAAATCATCCGAATATTAATATATATATATATATATATATATTAATAATTACTGAAATAAAATTAAAATACACTATGATGAACATGAATATCAGCGTGTTTATCAAAATATTTGCCCGCATAAGAAATTAACAGCTAAATCATTTAGCTCAGTTGGCAATGCTCAATGTTGTGATCTTTGTGGTCGTGGGTTCGAGACTAACGACACGCATCTTCTCCCCTTTTTTTTATTTATTTCACAGAAAGCCGATCTCCATCAGCAAGGACGCCGATCTTCACAGATCACGCAACAATCAACAACCAAATCATACAATCTTTTGGTGTCCCAAAGATCCATTAAAAACATGAACATTATCAAACCCGAATCAATTCGACAATTACAAGCATAAAAAAAAGGAAACCGCAAATCAAAAAACTTCTTCCCCCACCATCACAGCCCAAACCCTAGATTCCACCACCACTAATCAATTAACACAATCACAAACAACCATCACAACACATTCAACACAAACAAAGAATCGAAACAAGACTCGGGGTCCGAAACCAATGATTGGATTAAGGCCGCCAGTTGCATGAGAGTCGGGTTTTGGAACCAAGAAATTTGTTTGCTTTGTACTCAGATGCTATAATTGTTTGTTTTGAACATGAGGTTTCTGTTTGTGGGTTGTTGTTTGTTTGCGATTTAGGTTTGGAACAAAAAAGAAGAAAGGTTTCTATTTCCCTTTTTTTGAGTTGTGAAAGATTTGCAGATTTCCAGAAGGGAGAGAGAAGAAGAAAAAAAAATTGATAGAAAAGAAAAGTTTTGGCCAACCGGGTTTTGAACCCGCGACCTCTCACACGATTAGCACGAGTCCTCAACCATCTGAGCTAATAGAAGAGCTCGTGATGGTAGCAACAAAGTAAATATATCAAAAAGCGATACAACAACGCTTAGGATGTCTCAACCGATCAACAATTTTTTTTTTTTTGTTATCAACACAAAATATTTAGAGTTCTAAAATATGTACAGTCTACTAACTCTGATACCACATGTAAGAAATTTATTCAGGATCTAGTATATAAATTTAGAACATCATTCAAAGTTTAGCGGAAACAAATTGCGTACCTATATGCGCAATAGATCCGAGATTGTTGAGAGCCATAATTACAATCACTGAAATTAAAACACTGAAATAATAGATTATAAGGGTTGAAAAAGAAAGTTAGGTCTTCGTCTTCTTGACCTTCTCACAAGACGGCTACAATGAGCGTAACAACTAGGGTTTTTGTAATGAAGGCAGGAGAGGGGACCTAGCCTATTTGTAATAAATTTTAACAGGGTCACCCATCATAGGTCCATGTTAAAATAGGCCAATACTGACTGTCTTTCATATCGGCCCATAAAAGCGTCACAAACCCATAACTCAATTAATCACATTTTAATTAGATTTACCCCCAATCAATAAACTATATTATTCAATCCATTTTATAAATAATTAAAATAAATTCATAATTAATATTAGCCCACATAAAAAATTTCACCATCAACTACATGGTGACATCGTGGCTCTTAAACTCAAACTGCTAAAGAGTTGTGGAATGAAATTTTTGAAAGGTTTGATGAAAGTAGTGAGACTTTTTTTTTTTTAATGTCAGATTCCAAGAGAAATTAGCTTTATCAGTCAGGGGAATGAACAGTAGCAAAATATACTGCACCAGACTTAAGAAACTTTAGGATGAGTTAACATGTTTGACGCCAATTTCAGTATGCACATGTGGTATAACCAAAGAAATTGCAGATCTTACTTCATTCAATAGGCTTATACAGTTTCTTATGGGGCTAAATGATTGTTATGATCACGTTAGGAATTAGATCTTGGTGATGGAATTACACCTGTCGGTTAATCAAGCTTATTCAATGATTTTAAGGTTAGAAAAACAAATAGAAGTCATTGTAAGCTATAGTGAAGCTAGTGAGACTAGTGCATTGCTAGTAAAAGCAGAGACTGGGAATTCAAAACAAAGAAGGGATGGAACCAACAAGGCTGGACAAAAAAGAGGTAGTAATAATAAAAGATATAAACATAACAAGTTTTGTGATCACTGCAACATCAAGGGACACTTAAAAGAGATGTGCTTTAAGCTTCACGAGTAGCATGATTGGTACAAGAAATTAAATGAACAGCAAAGGAAATTTGTTAAGAGGAATGCAGTCAATATGGCAGAGGCACCACTGGATGCATCATTAGATGTGAATGTAGATGGAAAAAATGACAAGAAGATCAATTGATCCAGTCTTATTCAATAAGACTTGCTGAAGTTGGTGAAAGGCAAAGCAACAATAGAGGAGAGCAATGTCAATTTTGCCAACATTGAGAATAATGTAGGTAGCCTCTTACTACTTAATCAAGTTTTACGCATTGCATTAAATACTATAAAGTTGCTGAGGTTGGGGACTTGGATACTTGACACAGGAGCTTCTAATCATATGCATGTAAAAGATTATTTATTTGATAACCTTGAAGCTATTATAACTCCTTTACCTATTAATTTACGAATGGATCCATCAAATATGTTAACCATACAGGCAATAAACGTTTGAATGAACAATTACTTCTTGAAAATGCTTTGCATATTCCTAGTTTCAATTTTAACCTGCTTTTTGTTAATAAATTAGACAAATAGCCAAACTGAAATTTATTTTCTTACCTGATCATTATATTCTGCAGGACTTGTAAATTGAGCAAGTCATGGTAGCCAAGAAATTAGTGGCTAGTCTTTACGTTTTGGATAGCATTTGTTTTGACAGTTTTGAATGTAAAGCCAATACTTTTTTGAATGTTTTAAGTTATGATCATACTTTTAAAGGTTGTACTACTAATTTTAATGAGAAAGAATATTCATCTTTGTGGCATAAACGTTTGGATCATGCTACACAAAAAGCTTTAAAACATATTGATTTTCTTACTGATTTAAATGTTCATGATAAGCTGGGATGTGACATTTGTTACAAAGCAAAACAACAAAGATTACCTTTCCATCCAAGCGCCAAAAATACCACTCAATCATTTGAACTGATCCATTTGGATCTTTGAGAACCATATAAAAGGCCTGCCTTAGATGGAGCACAATATGTGTTCACAATTTGTAGATTCAAGAGCAACTTGGGATCTTTTTAATGAAAGTTAAATATCATACGCTTTCTATGCTCATTCATTTATGTAATTTGATCCAAAATCAATTTGATAAAAAAAAATCAAAATAGGAAGAATTGATAATGGATCAGAATTTATTAACCATGAATTTCTTAACTATCTTCTAAAAAAGGAACCACACATAAGAAAACTTGTGTGTATTCTTCCCAGCAAAATGACATAGTGGAAAGAAAACATAAGCATCTACTGCAAGTTGTTAGAGCCCTGATGTTTCAGTCTAACCTTCTAAAAAATTTAAAAGTTGAATTCTTTTAAAATTCAATAAAATGATCCATTAAAATTTTTAAATTAACCCATTAAAAATTATTTGTGAACTTTTACCGGTCAAACCTTCTTTTAAAGTCAAATTTATAAATGCTCACAGTGAATACATTAAACACAAAAGATACTCATAGTATTAGAATATCAAAATTTATAAATCCTATTTTTTATTTTTTTAAGACAAAATAAGAATTTCAGTTCAAAAAAAAAAGACAAAATAAGAATTTTTAAAAATTTTAGAAATTATAATTTTAATTCATATATTTAGTGATCTTTCTCATTATGCATACGTGTTAAATTATAGATGCTAAGCATGTTTAACATAAATATAATCATTTCATAATTGGTTATGAATTAGTTTTGACTAAAATAAAATTACTATTTAAGTGAATTGATAATTGAGCATCAAAGAAGAATTCATCATAGCAACAAGAGTGAACATTTAATCGGTTTGATTTATTCAATTTGATTTTTCTATTAAAATTAAATAAATTGAATTTTTTTTAAGACCCAAATCAAACTAAGATTTCTAGAAAATCGAATAAACATAAATGAATGAACCAAACTTCATATACTTATAAACTGAATCGAATCAAATTTATAAGAATTTTAGTTTAGTTTGATTTGATTTGATTAAATTACATATATTTTAGATTTGTTCAAATTTAAATTGATTTGATTTATTAATAATGATAATTTATTTGTTTTATTAGATTATTTATATAGAAAATCAAACCAAAGTCAAAATTCAAATTTATTTTTAAATTAAAGCCGAACCAAATTGATTTATACTAAAAAAATCAAATCAATCGAATAATATTGATTCAACCAATTTCTTCTATTTGATTAAGTTTTTACTCACCCCTAATAGTAATAGACAAACTCAAATTGATATTACTTAATTTTTTAAAAAAACAATATTTCTCCAAACAAATTAAATTCAAGAAAAAAAACACTCACACATAATGATGCATATATGTCAATTGGTTCTCCTTAACCTAAATTTCTAGGCCTGCCACTAAGCAAATATATTCAAAGAGTGATTCATAAAAACTAAAAATTTTTACAAAAGGGAGATGAAAAATTCTTTTTTAATAGTTTAAGGATATTCTCAAGTAAATTTATCTGTCTGTTAAAATTGTATATATTTACTCTTTAACTAAATTAGTCATCAACCTTATGCATTGCGCAGTATAATAATAAATTTAATATTTATTCTTATTAACTAATTAATTACACAATCAAAATTAATATATAAATAATAATTAAAATTTAATTATTATTTTATAAAAGTTATTTTCAAATAAATAAATAAATTTATTTCTCAAAATTTATAATTTTACATGAAGTTAGTTGTAATAAAAAATTATTTTATTAATTTATATCTTCAATTTTATGTAAACAATTTCAAGAGAAAATTAATTAAACTTAAATAAAATAATTTCTAATAATAAATCAAATAAATAATATTAAATATTTCATAATAAAAAATAAAACTAACAAATAATCACAAACTATATACATATATGGAGTAATTATAACAAAAAATTGTCTATTGTCAAGTAAACCTTGTGAAGCACAATTTTAAGAAAAAAATTTATTAAAAACTTGAACAAAGTGATTTTTGACAATTTATTAAACTGTCGTTGACCCTTGTATACTTAAAATTTTGAAAAGTCAATAGAATTAATTTAAATATTGGGTGTTCATTTAAAATTTTTTACTTTTTTCTTTTTTTTTTTTTTGTTTAGAAGTAGTTTAGAATTTTTATTTATTAGGATTTTCTAATTTCTTGTTCAGAATAACTTGACTTCCTATTTAGAATTTTTATATTTTAGGTTTTTCTAATTTCCTATTAAGAAGTAGTTTAGGGTTTTTACTTTTCTAATTTTCTTATTCATAATATTTTTTTATATAATCTTGACATTTTTCAGAATTTTCAGTTTTAAGATTTTTTAATTTCTAATTTAAAATTTTTTTATTGTGGCAATTAAGTTTTTTAATTAGAATTTTTTTTTGATATGTCAATTTTCTATAATATAATATAAAATAATGATACGTGACTATATTATATATAATTATTTAATAAATAGCAAGTAATGATTTAAAACTAATTTTGAGACTAGAATTAATGATATATATTGATTTTAGACACACACACATATATATGTAAGCTTATTTTATGTATTCAAGAATTATCTTTTGTAATTTTAAATTAACAATGATAAAGTAAAATTTTCTTACTGACTGGGCTAATTAATAAAAAGAGACAAATCTATAAAAAAATAAAAGAAAAAACACAAAAAGAGAGAAAGTCAAGAAATTAGAGATAAAAGTAAATGATAAATTATATCTTGAACCTTAGTCCGTATAGTAATATGAACCACGGGTCTATAATACGTGCCGATGGTGATGAATCTTTTACATGACACTTCCATGTAAAAGCAAAGCCGCGTGCTAATTTAAATGTCTCTCTCCCACACACAACTTTCTTCCACATATATTCTTTTTTTTTTTTTTTTTCATTTTTTCTTATAAATGAGATTTATGTATGTTTTTATATATTATAATTTTATATATTCTATATCATATATTATATTAATATATAATTATATTATATTATTATAATTATATAATTTATATAATTATATATAAATATTTAATATAATTTATATTATTATATTAATTAATTATATTATAAATTAATTATGTTATAATTATATTATATTAATATATTATTATATTAAATTAATTATATTATAATTTTATAATATAATATAATATATTAATCAACTTAATAAAAAATAAACCTACAATTTACTGATAATAAATCTGCAATTTATACCAAATGAACCTACGGTTTACTCATAATAAATCCATGATTTACAAAAAATGAATTTATAGTTTACATTTAATCCACAAAATCTTTATATATAAGTTTGGATAAAAAATGAACATATAGACTATTACTAATAAACTTACATTTAATAAAAAATAAACTTACAGTTTATTAATAATGAATTTACAGTTTATATCGAATGAACCTACATTTTATAAAAAATAAACTTACAGTTTATTCATAATAAATCTATAAATTATATCAAATGAATCTACAATTTACTGAAAATAAATCTACAATTTATAACAAACGAACTTGTATATTTAAACCAGCTAACTTCTATTATGTAATAAATGAACTGCAAAAAAAAACATAAAAATCCATTTAATAATATTAATATAAACATAACTAACATATCTATAAATGAATCAGAAATCATATAATTATTATGGTTTTTTTACAAGTTTATTTTCTATATCTGTAAGTTTCATAATATTATTTAATAATAGTTATATTAAATTGCATTTAACTTTAAAATTTAATGTATAATTTATTTAATTTATTTTTGCATTTAATCAATTAAATCCTGTATCTTATATAAAAAAATATAATTTAAAACTATGTTTTTAGTTGTATAAAATTAAAAAACGTGCGTTAGAGGCGAAATACTTTTATTAATTATATTTCCGCTCGGTAGTAATTATTATCATTTAAGTACTGAGTTTACTAACAAACTAAAGGAGCTCATATTCATAATGAAAGAAGTACGGGGTTTTTTTTTTTTTTTTTTTTTTTATTTTTTATAGTAGGTGTGATGTCCATATATTATTGTATGGACAGGTTACATGTTATAACAACTCAAAGTAAAGACAATCAAAATTGTTAGAAAAAAGAGAAATTTCCCAGGGTGAACTAGGAACTTATTGTTGTTTGCTTACTTCAAAATTGTTAGAAAAAGAGCCATTGAGTTCTATCATTGACCTCGAGCAATTGACTTTTATCATTGGCAATCTAAACTAACTAACATCAATTAGCAAACTATCCTAGAGTGGCGAACAGATTTGACTTAGGCTAATTTCGAATTTTGTCAGTTTTAAATTATGTTTTTCAAATATATTTAGTCGGATTATTTTAAACCGCAAGTCGAATTACTTCAAGTTATTAATTGAATTGAATTCTCAAATCAAGATGCAAAAAAAAAAAAAAAATGTTGAGTTATTTTCACTTTCAATTGAATCACGCTTAATATTGATTTTTTTAAAATAAAAAATATCAGTTTAATTTTAAATAAATTTTATTTATTTTAAATAATTTAAATTAAATTGATCGACAGATTGGGTTAATCACAACTCAAATTAAATCAATTTTAAATTAATTTACAAGTCAAGTTAACCAATCAATTTAAATTAATTCATAAATTAAATCAAATCAATTTGAAATTAATTAATTTTAAATCAAATTGTTTTTGAACAAATTTGAACTGAATAAACAAATTATCAACTCTAAACTAAACTCCTCAATGCAGAGTAAATATAAGAAAACTACTAATTGAATTGAAACTTTATTCCCATACGGACAAAAAAATTGGCCTCCCCGACATAATCGTCGCTATAGCATTTAGCATTCGCTCACCGGAATTCGACGATATTGCATAGGATTGAGCAATAGGTTAAAAGCAATCAAGCAAAAGACGATAACTAATTGGCTGGCTATTGGCGCTAGCGATCTTCCAAGTACCAATCAATATTCTAAAAATCAGATAAGCCTGATCAATCAAATTTGTAAAATTGAGAATTAGATTAATAAATGATTTGGTTTAGTCTATACTATTTTTTAATATTATTTTTAATTATTATAAATACATTTAGATATTATAAATATTTAGTTCGTTTGGTTCTCTTTAAAAGCATATACAAATTAATACCATCAACAAAGACTCATTTACATAACTCTGCCTGCTTAATTCCCTAGGATTGATCCGTTCATCGTTACAAAACTTTCATGCAGACTCCATATTAATCTACAGTTAGAAAGAAGGAGAGAATCATCAAGAGTTGTTGAATATAACTGCATTAAGTGGCTAGACCTTTCCATCTGATGACGGAAGATTTCTATCAACTTTCACCGTTGAAGAAGATGATTCAGTAACAGAATTGGTGCCTTTAGAAGGAGAAGAGGAAGGAGTAGGTAGTTTCTTGGGTAACATTTGTTCCCAATCCTCTCTAGGCAATCTTGAAGCTTCTGATGAGATAACAAAGAAAGCAAGAAGAAGAAGGGTAAAGAGCAAGCACTTCTTTTGCCTGCAAGAAACCAACATGTTGAAGAATAATAATGGTGAGGGAGATAATCAAGATGCCTTGAAGTAGTCTAATAGTACCTCTCCTTAAAGATTGAAGGAATACACTGGCAGCCTTAGAGAGTTTGTGGCAGCAGACATGTTGAGTAATCCATGGAGAGTGCCAACTTGTTTGTTTGAGGAAAGATGTGTCAATGGCAGACAATCTGGTGTTTGATAATACTGAACCGTTAAAAAGCAAAAATTAATGTTGTTGGTTCCTTTTGTCTATTAGTATAGAATCTGAGTGAGAGTTAGAGGTAAAGGAATTTTTATGGGACCACTCATTGGGTGGTGTATTAGTTAATTAAGTTTTTTGATAGTTTGAGTTAATTAGTTTTATAATGAATCTTCTGATCAGAAATCTTTTTTGTCGGAATTGTTTAGATGATCAATGTATATAATTAGTAATGCCACTTGGGCACATAGGAAAGTTATGTATAAAAATTTATATTAGACGATAAACAATTCTTTTTCATAAACAAAAGGATTTTGTCAATAATAATTAGGAAACTTAGCATGAAACGTTAATTTAATTACACCCAGATAATCAGATTTCTCAAGAACAATCAACCCATGTAACATGCTAAATGAAAAAATTTGGAAAAGAATGAAACACAAAAGTGTGAAAAGACTTGAGATAAATTAATCTAACTACTTTTCATAGATACCATGAAAAAGCATACAATATTATGCATGATACATATAATCATGTGCATAGATAAATAGAAAAGCACATTAAATATTTACATTTTTTTTTGAGACATCTCTACATATGTAGGAAGTATGGTTAAATGATATTATTTGAGATAATTATTAGTTGGTTGAGATTAGGAAAAGATATATAGTCTATTTTCAATAGATATAATAATTTATATTTCTTGACGTATTGTACTATGAAAGAGATAAACACTAGACTTTCATACATCTATGTCCGGTGCACATACATGCATCATCATCAATAGTCATTAATTCATTTACATATTCCTTCGATAGATGAAATCGATATGGGTCTATGCTTATGATCATTTCATCCATTGCATTAATTTATGTTGGGGTAAGTTTGGAAGGGATGATCACACACTTGATTTATAAAAATGGAAATTCTTGTTTTAACTAACCAAATATACTATAACCCATAAAGCATGTGTTGTTAATAAGAAAATAGCTAGCCCTCTCTGAGGCTATGGATTGTTTAATGAACCCACCTAAGCATCTACTAGTAATATATTATTATTCATAATTTCAATCATGCAGACATGAGGATAGTGTTCTTTCCATTATTTGCAGATAGCTCAGAGGCAAAAGAAGGCTAAGAGAAAAAGTACATAGAATTTAAAGAAGTCCAAAAGAAGCATCTTTGACACTTTTGATTACTACTTTGCCAACACAGGTGAAATTTGACAACTATAAGATAAAGAAAGATGTTGGTGGGACTACAAAATATTTTACAAGCAAGGACAGTTAGCAAGGCTCTCGTTTCTTGAAAGTAAGGGAGAAAGTAAGGGTGACAATTTCTGTTATGTAGTGTTTAATCATGTGGTATCAATACAAGTTTATAATATAAAAATGTTCAATCTGAATATAATTCATTTAATTAATTATGTCAAAATCTTCAACTTTAACACGGATATATTTATGAAATAGGTTACACGATACAGTCCGTATAACCTATTTAATTAATCATGTCATTAACGTGACATAATAGAAAATACACGTTTAACTTAAAAACATATAAAAATTAAAAAATATTTAATTTTTAACCAAAAAATATTTATATATTGAAAAATAGATATTAAATATTAAAATTTTAAATAAATATAAGGTTGAATTTAAAGATATTTTTTATATATAAATATATTTATTTAAATATATTTAAATGTGTATATTTATGTCGTATATTACGTATTAACTCATTAACTCGATTATATAATTATTTTTATTGCGGGTTAAGCCAATCAATCCGTTTAAACTTATTTTTTTATCGTGTCATAAATGAATTGATCCGCTTATGACTCAAATTTATTTATATCAAACTCAAACTCATTTAATTACACAATGTGACATGTCATTTAATCGAATCATATTAAAAATTGTCAGCCCTACTTGAAGGCAAAAGGGCAACCTCCTCCGCCCAACTAATTTTAATCAAATGACCAAATAGGACACTATTATTGCCGTCCTAAAAATTCAAGACTTTTTTTTTTTTTTTTTTGGGAATTAGAGAGAAGATGTTGAAGTTGGAACCTTGATTTTTCCTTTTAATTTTAAATATTCTCAATTTTCTCACTAATTTAACAATTTAGGATATTGTGGCGGGCATCATTTTGATTTTTGGGATTAGTATATAGCAATGAAAATATTATTATTTAAGATACGATTGCATTTTTAAAATTACTCAAAATAAATTTAATTTTAATTAATATATAAATTAATTTAAAAATATTTTACCTTAAATTTAAAAATTAAAAGTACTTCAGAATGTTTTTTCAAATATTAAAAAAAGATTATATTAATGATATTTAAATTTTAATATTTACTATTAAATAGTCTCATTTTATCACTAGACTAACATTTGCATACATTGTTAAGGCAAAGCAAATTGGTCTATCTTTCCACTGTACTTAAAAATTAAAAATAAAAAAGAGTTACTAATTGCATGAAGAAAATGAGGACCTAAAGTTTTGTTGACATTAAATTATGGTAGAGAGTGGAAAGACTGTCGGACAAAAGATAATCTTATGTTTGATGCTGGCGCATATATGACCAGAGGAGTTGGAAGCTGGTGGAAATTGCCCCCTTCTCAAAGTGGCAGGGTCCAATGTTATTATTAGTCGCTGCGGTCCGTGTCCCTTATTGACCTAATTAATTAGCTGAGGATTGCTAATTAAATTAAATTTATCGAATCAAAAACATCAAAAAAAAAGCGTTAATTAATACATTATAAAATGACCATAATGATCTTCTTTTATTTTTTTCCAGTTAAAATTCATCTTCCACTTTTATGTGAATGGTGAAATAGTTATAAAATATTCTATAAAATCACATTATTATTTTGATCTAAATCAATTTGATCCGAAAGACAATTTCAATAATTAGATTTTGAAAAGCTTTAGGTTTATAAACATACAAGCACACAAAATAAGGTGAAGGGAAGTACATAAAGGATTAGTTAATTTGTTTCCAATGTTAGACTCTTGATTGCAAGTGGGAGGTGACAAACAAGGCTTGGATAGGTTGGAATTAGATACATTTAGATTATATTATTTTAAATTAAATTAAAATTTAAATAAATTTAAATTGAGTTGAGTTAAATCAAATCATCAAATTAAGGTGTAGAAAGAATTTTAAATTATTTTCAAATTTTATATCGGATCAAATCACTTATAGTTTTATTTTTAAATAAATTTTAAATATTTTAATAATTTAAATTGGATCATTTGATATTGTCAGCAAATTAAATTAAGATCAAATTAATTTGAGTTGATTCATAAAATCGAGTTAGACTTAATATGAGTTTAACATTAAAACTTTCAAATCATTTTAAATTTTGTTTCAAATTGAGTCGAATTTAAATTGGATTTTTTAGTCGAATTCAATAGCATTGCTCTAAGCATAATTAGTGGCCAATATGCACAAACACCATGGAGAAATAAAATGTCAAGGAAATAAGCTCAACCCTAAATATCAGCCAAGTTAATTAAATTATAAGTTTACTCATTTTCTTAATGACAATTTTAATTTTAGAGAGTGATCGTAAAAGTATATTTTTCTTTCTTATGATTAGAGCCATATAATTCGTAAATGATTTGATACTTTGGCTCGATAATTAATTGCTAATTCAATATTTTATATATAAAAAATTTTTAATTTAATTTAAATTTTATTTAATAATAAATTAATCAAATTTGAACAAATATTTATTCAATTGAATTATTACGGTGAATAATAAAATTTTAAAAAATTAGAATGTCTCATTATTTTTTTTATTATATGGATAGAGTGAATAAAATATCAAAATCATAAAATACTCATCTTAAAATGAGATTTTATTTCTGGTCTCTTAATATAACAAGATATGTCATAAATGTTAATGAATTACATAAATTTAAAAAGAGAATAAAATAAATAAATGAATAAATGTTAATATCACATATTTACAAATTAATGTTAAACACAATTTATTAAAAAATATTATTATTATCATGGCCATATTCAGATGTTCAAAATTATATGTAACTACGGAGAGTAATCAAATAAATATAGGAATTAGCTCCAGTGAATACACAAAATGAGTAAGAGATGTTAATTTTATATAATTACCCTAAAAAAGAGAGCAATTGCTCTGTAGCAACTGCTGCAAGTGCTATACATAGCATGAATCGTCCCAAAAGCACCCATTATTGCTTAAATCTTAGTTGGATATTCCAGAAGTTCAAAATCTAGCAGCACGTGCATTATTTAAATTATGCAAAATAAGATCATTTGTATCTTCCTTCAAGTTGTAATTAGTGGGTTCCCTTTCAGCCTCTTGCAAATTCACACTACTATGTGGAAGAAAGACTCATCCGCAACGATGCACGTGCTGCTAAGCACAACTTAACTTCAACTTTCAGGCTGTTTGAGGACTATATGCCTCAATAGAGTGAACTACAGGGGAGACAACTGATTACTGGCATTGCACGTCTTTTTATGTATAACAAACAAGTGATGAAATAAAATGAACTGGTCAGAATCTAGCAGAAATGAAGTTGTACACTCAAGCTACTGAGACAAGTTTTAGTCAAGATGGCACTATATTCTTTCTTCAATGATATATATTCTTTCTTCAATGACATTCTTGAATGAAAATAGATTTTTAATATGCATATGGAACTACCAGCCATTGTACTCAACAGTTGATAAATCAAAACATTCATGCAGATGCATTAAATGCATACAATAGAACATCAGTTCCATTCTTGAATTTGATTTACCCTAATAAATTAGATCATAAATGAGGACTGTCTAAAAAAATCACAATGATCCTCAAATTGTTACAATGGTTAGATTGATCTTTGATCTTTGTAACATTAGAAGTTGCATACAGACAAAGCTGCAAATTTAAAACATGCAGGGATGATGAGTTGAAATTTTTTACAAGTGCATTTGAGTTTTGAGTTAAACGATATTTGTGAACATACAATATTGTATAAACAAATCTCAAGCAGAAGCATAGTAAAGAAAGAAATGAGGATAATATAAAGACAGCAAACATCATATAAAGTTGTTTGACAAATAATCAACTACATGATTTTACAGTTGCAGCTACAAAAAGCTAAAAATTTCACTCTTGATCATAAAGAACCACATCTATCGATACTATGGTTCAAATTGGATGATTTATGGAGGTATATACTACTGTCATGAGCTGCTAATGAGGAGTCATCGAGCTAACCTCTGCTCAAGGACAAATACAGAAGCAATGCAATCACATAATGGCTGACTTTATCGTTTCTGTCTCTGTAGGACGCCACATTGTCTTGTGAACGCAAAGCAATCCTTCATTATCTTTAGAGTAAATCATTCGGATTTCCCATTTCAGAGACCTAGCCATGCTTTCAATCTCACCTATGATTTCGACATTGTCGCGCACAATAAGCTTTCCCTCTGGTCTCAAGTTCCTATCAACTTCAGCAATTACTGCCACCAAGTTACACCTGTAGCAGGAGGTAATTCCCATATCAAGCAAGAGTCTAGATGAATTATTTGGGATCTCTTTCTTGAAATTGAAACATTGACAAATATAATACATGATAATACCTCTTTTTGAGACTGGAGAATAGATGGTCAGCATGGAGAAGATCGTAGGTTCTAGGGTAAGTATTAAATGATTCACACCAATCATGATACATCCCAAATAAGCCACGCTCATAAATTATTGGAAGTGTGTCTGGAGAGTCAATTGGGACAACATTCATGACCCAAATTTTCAAATCCTTTAATGCTGCAGCAAACCTAAAATAATCACAGAAAAGGATAAGAAAAACAAAGACAAGGGACTATCCACTTCTTACATGGTAGAAGATTAAGCCATCACTATAAAATAGGGTTAAAGTACTGAAGGGTAATCATTATCACTCATCAGCCATGAATCATTGACCAGCCATTAACCCAATCAATAAAACATAAGATGTCACTGGAAATGTTATTCCATTTTGCCTCCGCTACCCACCAGAATAAAATTAACAGACACGCAAAGATAGCTAACTGACACAGACATTTGGTTTATTTTGTAGGATCATCTATACCCCCAATAAGCACTATAAAAAAGCAGATTCTCCAGTAGATAGCATGCTTACAATAAAAACTATAAAGTATCAGCTTCTTCTCCAATAGAATCACAACTCCATGCTGGATAATTACGTACTATCATTGATATAAAGGAACCACATTAAAATTATCAAATTGCTTACCCTCCATATACAGCTCTCATGTCCATGACATTTCTTACAGAAGACCAGTCAATTCCCATCCCATTCAAATACGAGTGGGAGACAACATGTTTCCAATGATTGTAGTCAGCAGTAAAATCCTCTGGAGCAGCTTTACCATAAACTCCAACTTGAGAACTTAACCAGTAAGGTGGTTTCTCCAGTCTTTGAGGCCATTGCTCAGGCCATTGATACCCACGTGCTGACGCATCTTCAGGCACTTTATGCATGCATGCCTCAAGTGGTACATTCCTGAAGACAAAGACCGACAAAAATTTTCACGGAAATTGTCTTGAGAGTTCATCATAACAATTCTAACATTTTTACATTGCACAAAAGTCCTTATATAGCCAATTAGGAAATGTAATTTGCTTGCATATAAATATGGAAGTTTATTTTTAAAGGTTGCCATAACCATGCTTTAATATGGAAGTTTATTTTTAAAGGTTGCCATAACCATGCTTTAGCAATTCCAGCTTGCATTTATCTTTTCTCCCCACTCACAAACAATTATAAGTACTTTTATTTGTCTTAATAATAAATTATTTGGTTTTCCAAAATGCAGAGAAAAAATCATGAAAGCAAACTTTGCTTCCAGAATTTTAAAATCGTCTGCCAAGCCTTCCTCTCATTGTAGAGAAGGGGAATTTCTACTAATTCTTTCTGGAAAGTTATTGAATATACTTATGATAATCAATACAAATAAAAGATAAATAAGTGAAAAACAAACTCAAATAGCTTGAACTATTCATGAAAGAAAACTGCAGATATAATTTACCAAAAAGGTTAATGCTATATATTTATAGGGAAAGCAAATGGCAGTACTAGCATTCCCTGAACATAGTTTAGAAAGGTCCCTCACCCTTCTTCTAAGAACCTTACGATAAATTATTTCCAAGGCCTCTCCTTTTGTTTATATCAATGTGCCCGAAACCATGATCCCCATGGGAACAAATGTTTATTATCTGACTCATTAAAAAACTGTCAATGCTCTTATGAAAAGATGCATCTAATAAAATTTTAGAGACATACACATCGTGTCAATTAGTTCTGCTCTTCTTTTTTTTTTTTTTTCTAATTTATTTTATTCAAGTTGATAAACACTTCCATGGCCAGGCTCATGGCACAACAAACCAATTCTTGAAATCATGGTAAGAAGAAGCAAGTACCAGGCTGCATTTGGATCATCAGACTCTTTGCACAATGGGGGCTCATTTTGGGATCTCTTGTTATAGCACTCATTAGATGTTGGCTTTCTATATATTGCTGCACCAACATTATTTAGTGTATCCTTTTGAATCGCAATGAGATCCCAGCATATTGACTTTGTCAGTTCAGACATTACTGCCATCAATTACCACCAGGAAAAGGAAAATTCACTGCGTTAAGAAAAATCATCACAATGAATATAGAATTGAAAGAAATTTTTACCTTTCCAAATGCCAACATCTTCTGGAAGCTTTTGATAAACTGGAGTGGCAGACCAGACAAAGTAACCACCAGGTCGCAACAAACGATTGAGCTCTAAAAGAAGTTTACCACCTGCAAGATAACTTGAAATGTATCTCTGAACGAAAAAAGTGAATCAACTGATCTGTTTATCCAACCAGAATAGATTTAGACATCACCTTCAATGTGCCAAGGAACCCTACAGCGTGCACAGTGAACAATATCGAAAACCAAACCAGGAAATGGTAGTCTCTTGGTGCCCATAACAGCCAACATGGCAGGGATTCCCCGTTCAAGTGCAAATTGAATTTGAGCCTCATGCTCATCCTTTGGTGCAAATGACATTGCAAGAACATCTCTTTCAAAAAGATAACCTCCAAAGCTAGCCACCCCACACCCAACATCCAATATAACACGGCTTCTTTTACCCCAAGCAATATCAGGAACAGACTGCATGTTGATACAAATATCTGTTAGTCATAAATCCTTTTGTTTGTTCTAACAACTCTAATCAATTTTGTAGGACTATTTTCTTTAGCATACATGGAATATGGATGAAGATCAATATAAGTTGGGGAGGATAAAGTCATGTCATCATGCTCAAAATGCTTCTATGTTCCCAATAAAATATTAAAGACAAATACATAAACTTAGTATGCACAAGCAGCATTTGAGCGAATGGCATGAGGCAATGACTTTTCACATTTACAAAAGAAATATATTTCTGTTAATCATTTATTTTGCCTGCATAATTGATAGTTATTTGGAAACGATCATGCAAGGATATATAGGAGGGAAAAGATAAAAACTCACATTCTCAATGAAATCAATGTAATGAAGAGCACCATGCTTAAATTGAGTTCCACCGCCAGGAAAAGTAAGATATTCACCAGTAACTTTAACCCAATTCTGGTGCCCCTTAACCTGTGCAAGCTTGGTGTGGGGAACATTATAATACCATATCTGCATCATGAACCAAAAGACATCAACCAAAGTATACCACAAATTGCTCAATTATTAAGTGGACAAACGTTATACCTTTTCCCTGCTTATTGGCCACTTAATCGAGCGTTTATATCCTTCCGGTATGGGAACCAAACAAGTGGGAGCTTCTTCAGGGCAGTGCCTCTCTCGATGTTCATAATGCTTAGTGCTTGGAAGACTTCTGATAGCTTCCCAATTGTCAAGGCAAGGAATATAGTCTGGACCAGCAGTGGAATTACAGAGTTTCCAGCCATGAGCATATTGGTCCTTAGATATTGAAGATTGTTGTGATTTCTTCTCATTCTGTGACTCCACCACTTGAGTTGACCAAGCACCATTTTGAGCATCAGTTTCATTTAAAAGTTCAGACTGGGAACCAGCAGGGAAAACCTCAACTGAGGCCTGATCTTTTTCTTGACTTTCAGTGTTATTGCCAGTAGCACTTTGCTCATCTTTTTCTTCCTGCCTATTTTCATCTGCATTCTCTCCAGAGTCTGAACTTTTTTCCCCCTCATCAACCCCAGATTTGTTTTCACCAGAGGCCTCATCTGTTTCTGTTTGCTCCCTTTTATTCTCTTCTCCATCACCTGTTTTTTCATCCCCACCATTTTGAGCATCCTTCTTCGATTCCTCTTGAGATTCAATCGTCTTCTCCTGGTTTTCTTCACCCATATTCTTGGACTCGATCTTTGCATCAGTACCCTCTGTTCTGGACCCATTTTGATCATCTTGAACACCAGATTGGTTTTCAAGTTGAGAATAAATGATATTGCCATCTTCTTTCATTGCATCTTCTGGTAAATCGCCTGAACTGTCTTCAAATTGCTTAGAATTTCCTTCACTAACTGTTCGTTTTACATCATTAACAGTCTCTTGGGAGGATGAGTTCACGTCACTGACAGTGTCTTCGGAGGATGAGTTTGAATTCTGGAATGGAACAGCAGATGATGACATTAACATCCAAACTCCAACTAAACAAAAGGCAACAACCACAACCACAACGATTGTTGAACAGTAGCTCGATGACTTCTTCCCGTCAACACGGGAGTACTTCCCCAAGGCCATGCTGCTTTAGAGGTCCTTAGCTATATGCACCTGGAATGGAAGTAACAGAAATCAGCAACGTAACAAACTTCCGTAAGTTCAAATATTTCAGCATTTGCAACATTCTGTTTTGCAAATAAAGACATATAAAACCACCTATTAACATCTTGATTTGCAAAGATCACAAGCAGATCAGTACTTTCTGATAAAAATCAAGAAGTGGAGAAAAAAACACAAACATAGGTGTTATACAACAAATGTAGACATTAAAAAAGTTTAAAATAAAATCCAAATTGGTAATGAAGAGTAGGAAGAACTCCAAAATGTTAAAAAGTTAATTAAAAGAATTAAGATCCGTTGTCCCTCTTTCTAAGTGCTGTACTAAATAAAGAGAATCAACATAAAGAACCAACAATTGGGCATAAAAAGACAAACTTTGTTTCCATGATAGGAAATCCAATTACCCTTTGCAGGGAAACAAACACAAACTTAGAAACATTAAATATATTCTGTAGTGGAAAAAAAAAAAAAAAACTAGTTCAGGCATAAAGCCGAACATAGTATATGCAGAGCCAAATCAAGAACAAGAAATCACAAAGATTTTTTTAAAAAAAGAAAAAAAAAAAAAAAAGAAGAACGAAAGAAAGAAACCAACAAACAGAAAGTATTGAATAACAACAAAATGCAGCATCTCGACAAGTTTCCCATTTCCTCACTGCAACATATATATATCAAGATTTCGAAACTAAGTAAACTGAAAAAAAAAAAAATCAAGAAATGGGAATGGGATATGAAGCGTACCCTTTTCAGTTGAAGAACTGCTATATTTGGATCAGAGCAAGTGAAGAAAGAAGAAAGAAGAAAGAAAACACCTCTCTTTTTTGGTCTCTCTGCTATGACTCCTGCTGTGCCGAGAAGTATGGTGTTTTATCATGGGTTTTTTTTTTTTTTTTGGTGTTGGGTTTGGGTTTGATATTTATCGTTTAGCAGCTGTAACAGTGAGTGAAAATAATAGATTGAAATTAGCTGGAGGATGTGAAAAGAAGAAAGGAACAAGACAGGAAGATACGTCTGCTTAACAGCAAGTAGAGACAAATTAATTAGAAATTATCGAAAAATAATATATATTTATTTTATAAATTTATTATGTTCGAATCAGTTCGGAGAAAAGGCCACTGAACAAAGCTTTAAAAGGTCTTACTGCATTTCAAAAAAAAAAAAAAAAAAAGTGGAAAGGAATAATAATCATCAATAGTTTGGTATTTTTCAATTAAGGATTTGATTTGACGATTAACTTTTTTTATTTGACCATTAACAGGATTTTAAAATTAAAATTGAATTTATCAATCAGATCAATACAATTAAATATCAAATTATTGATTAATTTTGAATTAATTTTTAAATATATCAATAATATTTTTAAATATTTTTATTTTAAAATTAATTTATTGTTGATTCGAATTCTAAAACATTAATAATCAATTATTAGAAAGACTTTATTAGAATGAGAGTGTGATGAAAAAATCAGTGTGATATCCGCAAAAAGAAGTTGACTTTGGCGGCACAAATCAGAGGAATTGCCAATCTAACTAATCAATTAGTCGGTGCGGAAAAAACAAATGTTTCTTCAAAGTTTATTAATCAATTTGGAATAAAAATTAGGCAAATATTTATCTAAACTGAGTATTCAATCATATATTAATATTTAAAATAATCATTTATAATTACTTAAAAATTTACTATTATACTATTTTTAAGTGAAAAAATACACATTATTATTTAATATATATATTTATTTATTTTATTAGTTAGATATATATACTTAATTTAAGTAAATTTTTTTCTAAAATTTATATATATCTATCAATTTTGAATAAGTGATAAGGTTTTAAATCTTTACACAAACTTTGATCCGAGCAAGATAAAAGAGTTAATAAATCAAATGTCGAACTAAGATTAACTAAAATTGAAGTAAAATATAATTTAATTAATATTTAATATTATATATATATGTATATATGTATGTGTGTGTGATTTTATACTAAAGATGAAATATCTTGTAAATAAAAATTTTTAAATGAAAATTTTATCTATATGTAATAATTATAAAATAAAATAAATATTTTAATTATTTAAAATATAATAAATACTATTTTATTACACTAAAAGATTATATATTTAAAATAATACCAATTCAACATTAATATAATAATTTTTTAATAAATCATTTTTATTTTTTATAAAAATTTATTATTTTTAAAACTTCTAAAGTTATACTATGATTAATATTTTATAATAATTTATTTCTTATAAAATTTAAAATTATATTATAAAATTATTATAAATATACTTAAAAAAATAAAATAAAATTAGTTACTATATTTATTATTGATGAGTATCTATATTCTTTCATTCAAATAAAATAATTAAATATTAATTTTAGAATAATTACTCACTTATTAAAAATTTATAATTTATTTTATTTTAAATTCAAAAATTTTGACAATCTAAATATGATACTTATATTTATTTAAATGTGAAATAATCCAAATCCGGCTTTATATATGAGCAATAAGAATAAATCATTTGTTGTTATGTAAATATCAACATGTCTGAGACGGCATGGCGGATGTGATGTGTTACGTTTGCAAATGGCCAGTTGTCACCGACAGTTTAACGTGTCCTTTTTCTTTATTAATTTCTTTTTTTATTAATATTATTTTCCTAAATTCAAAAAGTTGACATTAACGTCCTTTGTGTGTCTCTCTATATATATATATATATGGAGAAACATTTTCTAAAAAATAAAAAAAATCTTTTACTTACGAATATAAAGTATATATTGATCAATAAATCAAGAAATATAAAAGTTTATCTCTTTTGAACAATGAAATTTTTTTTAGCATTCTTCAAATGAATTGATAAATCAATGCAGTTATTCTCTAAATAAATGCATTTCACTTAATCATTATTGTCAATCATAGTTTAACTTTAATGCTTTTTAATGAGTTTAATGCCTTGAACATTTAAAAAGAGTTGAAACCCATTTTTTTAAAATGATATCTTTATAATTTAAAATAGTGTAAAATATAAAACTTTTTTCAAGAAAAATCATATATCTATAAAGGATGGTCTAATAATTTGAAAATAGAAAAATGAAATGATAAAAAAAATCATTAATATTGATGAAAATAATTCACTGTTGACGAAGAAATAATCAAAGACAATGATCATAACTAGCATACAAAGAGAAACAAATATATAAAAGAAAGAGAAGGAGAGAAGGCAATAGAAGACTTTATTTAAAACTTCCATAAAAAATTTAGAATGAAATAGTTAACAAAAAAAAAAATCTCTCTATTAATGAATAAACTACCAACGCTTCGAAAAATGATAAGCAATAGTTATGAGAAGGATCAGACTCATTTTATCTTCATCACCTGCTGTCCCTACTTTTATTCTTGATACAAACTTAATTTAATTTAAATGAATAAATAAAAAATTTAAAATTTAACATACAAATAAAAATTTAGTTAAGAAAGAAATATATAGAACGTTGATAGATATAACATCTTATGCCTAAGTTATAACATTGCAAGGATGTTGCATTTGATTGTTTTCCTTTTAACAAAATAGGTATGTAATTTTATTATTTAGTTATTTTTATGTTTACTAATAATAATTTTTAGTTTAATCATTTTTCTACTGTACTTATTTAATTTGAAATATTTAAGTATAATCTTAATAATAACAATAATCATATTAAATTGTATTTGATTTAATTTTTTAAGTACATAATGTTAAGGTTATTTGTTCATTTTTCTACAATATTTCTATTCACCTTTTATATCTCTTTGATCAATTTTATGTAATTATAAATACTACATTATTATTCATATTGAGGATAAATATTTATTTCAAATAAATCGAATTAAATTGAATCAAATTGAATAATTATATCAAATATAACTAAAAAAATAATAGAAAATAAATAAGTCAAAACCTTACTGAACTAAATGAAGAGTATACATGTGTTAAATAAATCGAAAAATGCTTTCCTTCCAATCTCAAGTTAAAACTTCATTATACATGTCTTAAATAAGTCCCATTCTTTTTAGTGTTAGTGTCCGAGGGGAAGTTAATATTAAAATAATTAAAATTTACTTGTTTCTTAGAAAATGTTGGTTAATTACTCTGAAATTCCTTTTTCTAAAACAAAATAACTTATTTTATGCCATTTGAACGTCACACTTAAAGCTATAGTCCAAATTTAATTTCTTGCTTTTGAATATATTGGAAATTAAACATTAATTTCTTTCAGGATAAATAGTTGTCTACTTGAATAGAAAAGATTACAAATATTCAACCCTCAAATATATATTTTGTTAGCTCTAGTCACCGTGAAAGAGGATTGAATTGATGTATAAAAATTAAAACAAGAAAGTAAGAAGGATAATAAGTAGAAAAGAGACACAAGATTTATAGTGGTTCGGGTATGGTCGACCCTACATCCACTCTTCAATTCGCTGCAATTGGGAGTTCCACTATCTTCAAATGTTATTTCTAAGCTCACACTTAACTTTTATACTTGTGTTTTCAAGACTCACATAACAACATCTACACTTATGTTTTTAAGGCTCACACAACAATCTCTTTCAGTGTTTTTATAGGCTCACACTACAACCTTTACAAATGGTATTTATATTCACACCAAACAATCACCTAAAGAAGATAAAAGATTGAGTAGCAAAATTGCAACAGTTTGGATTACAAATTAATGAGTTCTCTTGCATTTACATCTATTTAGTGAGGTATTTATAGCATCTACCCACCAAAAAGACGTTACAATAAAACTAGTAGCAAATCTCTAATATATGCTAGACAAATTTTACATTAAATACTTGTTAGGCTTCATTCGTGATCGCTACTACTCTTTCGCAGTCGAGAATTTTCAATTTTCCATACGGGAGTCCAAAAATGCGGCGGAAATCCCTGTTTGTGTCTAATGACTAGTTCACGTGTTATCTTCTCATTGATTCACCAGGAAAATATAGTCGTTGTCTTTTATCTATTCACAAAAGTAGCAGTTGCGATTTTTTTTGTACAAGTCGTGACTTAGGACGCGAATTCGTCTGTCAAAATGTTAATCTTCTTCTTCATAATTCGCGGTTGCTACCTACAAATTGTCATCACGATTTTTATCTTCCAATGGTCACCTGAAACATTTGTCATGTTGTCGTTGTGGACTTGATTCTCTCTTGAGTTATTTCGAAATTCGCGGTCACGACTAGGCGTGACACACACCGCGAATTCGTATGTGACTTTGATACTCCCATATTTGGATTGATCGTGGCAAAGAAGTGGTCCACGAATTCGTCTGTCCAATTTGTCAACCTGCCTTAATCTAAGTCGCGATTGCGATATATAATGTTGCAGTAGCGAATTAGGTGACTCTTTGTTTTCTTTAGAAATTACGGACTTCATCCAACTTCAAATTTAAAGACTAATTAAAAACTACAAAACAACACTTAATTGAAATATTAGAATTAATTAATCTCATTTATTTGTCAAGATCAAAAGAGGTTCAAGACTTAGGATTAACCATGCTAGTCTAATATATTTATTTTAATTTTATAGTTCAATTAAGAGAATGTTATAAAAAGAGTTTAAATAAAGCATTTCATTTATTGATAAAAATTTTAACCATAATAATAAATGTAGAGAAACGAACATGACACTCTCACACTCTTAAAAAAAGAAGTGAAGAAATTAACTCAATAACACCTAATTAGCAGTAAAGTACAATGACAGTGACCAGTAATTATCAAAAAAATTGAGAGACTAACAATGGAGTGTATGTTATATTAAGCCTTCAAACTCAACTTTCATTAGATTTGTTTTATTTATTTATTTATTAAAAAATAAAAGAAAAGAAAAGCCCATGAGGCTTGAGAAAATGGGTTTGATGAAGATTGGGAGGATGCCCAAATGATGCCACATAACATAAAGGTTATCCACAGGTTATCAAAAATTTAACGCGATGATGACGTGGCACACCATCCTATACCACAACCAATCACCAACCAGAATTTCATTTATTTCATTTTAATAATGACCATTCACCAAAACTAAAAGGAAATTAATTTTTGAACTACAAACATGTGGACCAAATGGCTTGAAAAAGATTTTTGGAAATGACTTTAGAGTTTGGGGACTACGAACCTCAATTCTCCACATACCCATCACTCTCTCTAGAGACAACAATGGGTAAAGAATTGAGGAGTGAAAGATGAAGGAACTTGGAAAGAACTTGTTATGCATTTCAAATGGCTTGTCATTGTGTTCATTATGCTTTTCCAATATCACCAGTACCATACAAGGAAATTTCCATCATCAACATGTGCACCAACATCACCATGTCTTCTAAACCATCACTTGTTCTTTCTTCCATTACCAACACTAGACCTTCCTTCAATACCCTTGTCTCTCAGGTATTTTTTACTTCTTTGCTTCTTCTTTCTATCTATCCACGTATATATTCATGTGCAGCAATGTATGTAGCGGTATTGTATTCTGCATTGCTTGATTTGTTTCTTTTTATCTTGTCAATTCACTCGGTACAGTAATATTTTACTGTATGAGGTGCAAGTATGTATAAGTTATTAGTTTTTAACTTGCTTTATTAAAATATCCCGTTTTAATATGCGGACTTGAAACCGGTAGTGCTCAGGTTATTATGATTAATTTCCACTAATTACCTATGTGGGTATCACTGCTAGGCAGTCAGGCATTTGGTTCCTCCAGCAAGATTTGAAGCTTCAAAGCTTAAGGTTGTTTTGATGGGAGAACAGATGAATGACTATCCTGGAATTATTCCTAGAACATACATACTATCTCATTGTGACTTCACGGCAAACCTAAGCTTAAACATCTCCAATGTCATCAATCTTGATCAGGTATACACACATTTCTGTATATGATATTCCTTTTCTCTGGTTTGCAGAATTGGTAGTTGATTGTGTGTACTCTGTTTATGGATATCCAATCCACTGAGCAACTAGCCCCATGGCATTCTTGGATATCCATAAACACGAGGTCAGGTTTCAAACTCTTGGCAACCCTCTCATCATTATAAGAATTTCCAATGTTCTAAAGAAACGGATTTCCAAATATTACTTTGGTTGCTGATATTGTTGTGACCCTGGCAGTTAAGAGGGTGGTATAGCAAGGATGATGTAGTTGCTGAATGGAAGAAACTAGAGGGCCAATTGGGTCTGCACATCCATTGTTACGTGAGCGGTCCGAATCTCATGCTGGACCTTGCTGCTGAATTAAGATACCATATATTCTCAAAGGAAATGCCTCTGGTAAGTTTTTTCCTTTTTTCCCTACAATGTGCCTTAGATACTATTGCTCTGCATCTGTCTGCAGAGTGATTAGGACACAAATCTTTAATTGGCCATATGACTATTTTGTTCATTGTGATGGATGGGTGAATAATCTTGGCTAGAACCTTTAATCTGATGCAAGCCAGGTACTTGAAGCCTTGTTACATGGAGATTCAGTACATTTCAGGGATCATCCTGAGCTAAAGAATGCTTTGGTTTGGGTTTATTTCCATTCTAGCTCACCGAAGTATAATCGCCTCGAGTGTTGGGGGCCACTCAAGGATGCTGCAAAGGTAAAATTTTGCTCATATAGCTGCGACTGTGACACGTTGTGCCGCTGAAGGTTGTTTTAACTATATGATTTAAATTTTAGTATAAACTTTGGAATTGAATCCATTGACTTGTCAGGGTAGACAGGGAGATCAACATCAAGCCTTTCTAACTGATACAACTAAGGATGGTTCTACTTCTTCCAAAAAGTGGCCAGGACCAAAATCCATTTTCCAAGCCTTTTTTGCCTTCCTTCTTTGACGTGCTTTGTGTTGGGAGCATAATTGTAATAGTTAATTTTAATGGCCAACATCACAGGAAGGCTCAGCTTACAACAGAACGGCCAAAAAGTTCATCACTAAGACGTGAAAATCGAAGTTCAAGATGCATCAGAACAAGATTGTTTGAGGCTGATTTCATTCTTTTGCAAATAACACATTTGTTTTTGTCGGAAATATTGATGGGCAATTCTTTTGCAACTGAACATTTGTTCATTTGTTTTATCAATGGCTCATATCTATGCTGCTTTGTAATTGTAAAACGCTGCCAATGTTGAAGCCTCAAAAATTCTCTCCATATCACACACACACACGTATATATAACTTGTGGGTATGAATTAATACATAAAAATTTCCTTAAAATTCATTTAATATAAAAATGTATTTTATATGCATCTAAATATAAGTGAGTAATTTTTCTTATGATTAATTATTGAACAAAAGTATATCTTCATCAGACTTAATCTATAATTTTTTTTTTCTTTGAATGTAAGTCAATGAAATATCTTTTCTAAAAGAGAAAGTTGAAGAAACTCCAAATTTTCTTATAAACTAGACGTTTTTAAATAACAAGTTATATGCATTCAATTTAAAGCATGATTTAGCTTTTGACTATTTCAATAACAACATTTGAAATTTATATTTTATCAACAAAAAAAAAAAAAAACAAAAAGAATGAAAAAAAATTGTAGATAAATTCACTTATAAAAAATTTTGTAGGTAAATTTATTTATAGATTTAATTAGAAAAAATTCAGTAGGTGAATATTTACCCACGTATTTCTCTATACAATATTTTGTTAGTAAACATTCACCTATGAATTAAAATTTTACCTACAAAAATAATAACCTAATACTTATTTAGTTAAGAAATTTTTTGCAGGTAAAAGTTATTTGAAAAATTTTTTATCGGTAAAAAATTTACTGACTAGCCTAATGATTAGTGACCAAATGCATCGGTAATTTACAAATAAATTACATTTTCCTACAAAATTTTATGTCTACTTATAGAAATTTTCATAGACTAGTTGTGAACTTTATGTAATGAAATTTCACCTCTGCTCTATCATCCAATTTCATAATATTATACCCAATTTTGATGGCCTAAGGATTTCTTGGAGGCTCTAAGTACTGATTTTTTTTTTTTTCCCCCGAGAAATTACCGGCAAAGTTTGGGATTACATATTTACATTTAGCCATTACTCATTAGAGACAAACATACAGCCATCAATGACATGTAAACATGCGGCCTTATGTGGAGTCCACTCTAGTGTTGGACTGCCAGAAAACAACTTACCAACCGCATGTTCTTCCTTGAAATTTTTATAATTTGGTTGCAATTGCACTGGCGAGTAAGGAACAAAGCAGTGGTTAAGAATTAAGAAAATAAATTTAGCAATATTAGGTTTGAATCACGTTGATAAGATGGAAAAGATGGGTGATTGCATATATATATATATATAGTTGGATCACTACCAACCTGAATTTTCTTTCTAAACCATGGAGATAATCTTGGGCCAGTTTCCATTTTTAGAGTTTTTTTTTTCTTTTTTTAAATATAAATTTGACTTCAATTAAAAATTAAATTTTATAATGTTATTATTTTGAATACGATTTGAATATCATTAAATTAAAATTTTATTAATTACATGGTCAGATTTTGTTGGTCTCTCAAGAAACCAATAAAAATTCACGTAAAATGTCCTAATGACATATGTTGACGTATGATGGCCTAATGACATATTTTACAAAATGTTGTTATTTATACCATCAAAACGGCATTTCATCATATTTTAAATTACTCAATGCTAATTGAACTAATTTTTAGGTTTACTACTTTTTATGTCCCAAGTAGATTGATTATTATTAGATCAAACCTACAAACCAAAGATGGCTAATCAAAGAGAACTTAATATATATTTTTTTTCTCAATTTCTTAATCAATTTTGACATGAACAAGTTTCCTATGATATAACTTTGAAAATGTGTTCAGTGCTCTATACTTTTTTTTTTTTTTTTTTGTTACAGGTATAAGTGAAATTCATTGATGAGAACTAGAACACAGTAACAGCTTGGGCAGCATAAATAGGAACCCCATAGCAACCCTCCCAACTCAAACCATTATCCTACTACAATATTTAGCTCCGTTAGCAATACAATGAGCAACTGAACTAGCCTCTCTTTTAACCTGTTGAACCCTCGCACCCTCTGCTAAATAGTTCTTAATATTATCAAGAATAATGCGTAGCTGGGTCTCTTCTCTTTTGTCAGTCTCGAGTTTGTGCACAACAGTCAAAAAATCTGTTTCAATTTCAGCACACTCCCAAACAGACCCATGTAACTATGCAAGAGCCTTTCTCAATGCTAAAGCTTCAAACATCTCAGGCAGCCCATTACAAGAGATTGGCCCTGCCATGGCAGCCATAACATAGCCAAGATGATCCCTTATTGAAATCTCGTCTGAAAGTGGAGATGACACCAAATTGAAACTTTTTCATTGAAAAAAATGTCACCTGGACAATTTTCTCTCTCCTCCTTTGACCCGATTTTTCTCTTCCATTGCATTTCCTGTCTCCCTTTACATCCTCTACCATCACTATGTGAAGCATTTCATCGAACACTTTATCTGCAGCAGCCAACTCAAGAACAAATTTCAAGATACTGCTTCGTCCAACCATTTAACAAAAACCTATGATTTGCATCTCAAAATCACCCATAACATACAACCTCCTTTAACCTCCCATCCCAATCTCTGCAAAAATAAATTACAAAACCTCAAATATGAAACACTGAAAAATGAAACAAATACACCTACCACATGCATAAATTTAAGAAGAAATGAAATGTGCGCATAACACATTAACAAGCAAAGAGAAGCACTATCTGAGGTGTAAGAAAAACTGGGAATGCGATGGGTCAGTAATAAGAAATGAGCATTGTGATAGGGAGCAAGAAGAGGAGGGGTTCATAGATTGTAAAAAGAGAAGGCTTTCTGATGTGGGATTAGAACAGAAAGAAACTAAGTCTCTTATATCTTCAAGGTGGTGACAGTGATTTTTGAGACTGTGGAGGTTAGGAAAAAGGTTGTTGATATTGGAGTTGATGTTCATGTACTAGTTGATTTCAAGCATGGGTTTGAACGTAGAAGAAAAAGAAGTATGAATACTCATATCCTCTTCTACTGCTTCTTCGTCTTGTTTAGGATTGTCTATTGCTAGTGCTACTAAGTTGTAGTTGTCGTTGTCGTTTTTGGAGTTTTTAGTCCATGAATGATTGACGACTTCTTCTACTTCAAATGAGGTTAGTGGTGGTGGTCTTAATCCTTCCATCCAAACAATATTGTTAGAGCGAGAACCATGGCTTTGGAGAGAGAGAGAGAGAGAGGCGACATGGTGGGGCAATGGATTGTGAATAAGATAAGTTGACCGATGAGATTTTGGATGCAAAATCAAGCCTCAGTTTTATTCTATTGCCCCAAAACATGCTACAAAGTGATATGGAAGCAAGTGAAAAGGGAGAGAATTTTGTCCATTACTTTCTCAATTTGATTTGACTGTCCCACAAACATGCTACCAAGAAGGGTCGTTGATATCAGAGTTGATGTTCATATATCATATAGGAGTAAATTCGCGAGGAGATGGAGGTATTGATTGGATCTGGGCAGAAAGGAAAGTATGCAGCGATCGATGAAATGTAGAGAGCTAGAGGGATCAATTGAGAGGAAACTTCGATGAACTTGGAGCTAAGGAGGTCATTTTGAAAAGAAGACATTAGGCCTATGTAGATGAGGAAGAAAGAGAGGAGAGCTGAGGACGTGGCAAGGTGGACAGGAAAGAGAAAAAAAAAAAAAGAAGTTGTTTTGTGAGTCTACATGTTCAAACTTTTATTCAAAAAATGGAACGCGTCAGCTTTCAAACGACTTATGCTAAGTGAGGGATTTTTGCTGTACGATTTTTGGTTTGAGAATAATTAAGTGTGTCAATTATTATTTGAGGGACAATTGATTAAATTTAACCTGAAATAGACCGACATAGGCAACTATGTGTCATCCCATATTGAAACTTAGGTTCCATCGCCTGTATACCAGAATAGACCCTTAGACAAAAGGGGAATGGATGCCATTTAACTCTTCCAGCTATAGCTTGAGGAAGCATTGCAAGTTGCTTGTAATAAACCAGTATCCGGGTAAATTTGCCTCTAAGCACTGTGGTCATCAGTGAGTCTTCATTCTTGATCACGCACCAACATTGTTTCACAAGCATTACTAAATTGAACTCCTTGAGCTGTGTGAAACCCAATCCACCCTCCTCCTTCGGTCTACAAAGTCTATCTCAAACAGCCCAGTGTATTTGTTTACCATTACTCTTTGTATCACCTTAATAGAATGAGTTCATAATACACTAAAGCTCATCAGCTATCAATGCTGAAATTTGGTAGATGTTCATAGTGAACATTGGAAGGGCCTGGGCACCCAATCTAACCATAACACCCTTTCCTCCCATAGACGGTGTTCTCCTTTTCCAAGCAGATAATTTGTCCTTCAAGTACCCAAATGTTCTTTTCTTAGATCGTCCTAAAACAGAAGGAAGACTTGAGTAAGAACCCATAAAACTAGCTTAACCAATACTCAAAACTTCACAAAACTGAGCCCTCCTGTCATCCGACACCAACTTAGCAAAAAAAGTGCAAGTCTTCTCCACATTGATCAACTGACCCAAAGCTTACTCATAGATATGGAGAATCTATTTCAGTTTAAAAGCATGCTGCACAGAAGCCTTAGTAAAAATAAGATTGTCATCAGCAAATAAAAGATGAGTAAAGGGAGGACTATTATCTGTCAATCACATCCAATGAAGAAGACCCTAACCATCATACCTAAAAAAGCCACCGCACAAAGGATAAATAAATACAGAGATAATAGATCCCCTGCCTGATACCCCGTTTAGGCAACACCTCAACTACCACTGCACCATTTAAAAGTCTAGTTCACATCTATTCACCATTCAAAATATATAACTTATCAAAATCTTTCAAAACAAAAAACTTATCAACTAATAGATATACGTTTATTCAAGCATATATCATACACTACTCAATTACAATTACTAACACATAGATAAGCTAGTTTTAGATAATCCAAAAAAGTAAATAAATATACATATGGTTTGTACCTACGTTTAATATATAATAATGAAGAATTGCTAATCTATAGGACTACAAATTCATTTGTCATCTCTTTACAATACTCATCATTTTTCCTAGAAAAATAACTAAACAATAATACATTTTATGGCATTTGATAATTTTATTAACAAACAGTACTCTAAATTTCTTTAATCTCTCTCTCTCTCTCTCTCACACACACACACACATATATATATATAAAATAAGCGGTTTGTAAATTATTCAATTAGAAGGAGATTGTCTTAGATCTCATGAAACAAGGGAACAGTTCATAATTAGAAGTGGATTTTCTTATCTTGGATCTTAATTTTTGCTTTCAAATTTTAGTCGGTTAAGCATATAAATTAGTCAATAAACAGATTTATTATAATTGAATTTAAATCATTAAACCTATTTCACTTTGTGGGAATAATATCTACCAATTCCTTCATTTGAGAGAGAGAAAAAGAGTTTTTGGAAGAGTTTTCGTAATAAATAAATCATTGGTATATGCGATGATTATGACAGGAACACGACCCTCACTCGTTAATAAGACGAGTAGGGGACATCGATGAAGACCTTCACTCGTTTTTCTTTTAACTGTAATTTAAGCACATAAATAAACGTACGAAACTAAGGCATTATTAATTAATCATAAGTAACCAGAGCACTTCAAATTCTCGTCCGCTTTTCCTCCATCCGCCTTAGATTCTTTTACTCCTCTTTTTCTTCTTCTTCTTCTTCTATAGGTATTATCGAAAGCGTTACTCTTGCTAAAGATTCACGGCAAAAAATGGAGGATAAAATAAGGACAGAGTGTGACATTGCAGAGATCAAGGGGAATAACATAAAGGCATCGATGGTTATCCGCCAACTACCACCGCCGGTCAGAGGAAGCATCAAGAGGAAGATTTTAGTAGTCTGTTTCATGGCGTTGCGATTGCAGTAAAAAAGATAACTTATTTTCTTGTTGGCAATTCCAGAGGTTCTTAGCTAGCCATTGCCATGGCATGGGCACAGCAACGCATATAAATCTTATCCTCCTCAAGTCATCATCTATAACTGCGAGCTTTGAGTCTAGTTAGTAAAAAGGAAGTATTTAACAATCAGTTAACATGTATTTCATGTTGTGTACGCTTTACAAAACTTCAAGTGAATTTTCTTTTTTATAATTTAAAATTTTAGTGAACTTATGTATATATAATCTATGTTTATTTATTAAGCATTCAATTTCAATGGGATTTTATGGGAGGGAGAAATTTATTAGATTTCCTGCTTACCCATATCATATCAATTTATCATAGTAGCTTTTTCTGTGAAGCACTCAGAAAAAAGTTCATGTGCACTCAATGCCCTATTCTTAATTATGCATTTAATTTTAAGATAATTTAGCGAGCCTAATTAGATAGGGAGGGAGATACTCCTCAATCCCAAGTTCCTTACTTAGGCCCAGTCTTAAGTTTTGGCCCACCAGCCCATGAGGAATCTTAAGCTTTTGTTTGCAAAAGGTAGAAAATGTACGGAAAGAAAATGACGGTGCGCAACAACTCATTCCTTTGTTTAAGAAAGCGATAGTTAATTGAAAGAAAGGAAAATGAGCAGTCAATTTTTTTTCTGAGATCCAGCATTTTGTAATCACTTGAATATGGAGGAAAAAATTATAAAAATTGTATTTTTATTTTGTAATTATTAATTTACCCATCAAATATTTTTTTTTTATTTTGAACTTCTTAAATCCCTTTTAATTAGATGTCTAAAATTTTTCTTTGTTTATTCTTATATGTGCAAAATATATTCAATTAAAATTTTCTAAATTTTATTATTTTTAGTTAGTCAATTAAATTTTCATAGTTGTTTATGCTAATTCAAATAAATTTTTATGTATGAATGTAAAGATTAGAGAATATAATATATGACTGTAAATTTTAATATATTTTAAATTCATATTAAACTTGTATTTTTAAATTAATCATAAATTAATATAAAGAGTAAAATTTTAATTTTAATTTAAAAAATCTTTCCTTTTCTTTATATTTTTACAATTTTCTAAACAAGAGAAATAAGTTTTTCCCATCTTTATTTTCCTCATTTCCATAATTTTCCAAATCAACTACGAAAATTCTCCACCTAATTTTTTTTTTTCTCAAACATAGTGTAAAGATCCATATAGTCAAGAATAATTTTAGTTATTTTAATTACAGCTAAAGCAAAGTCGGACGTCATTTTGAATCTATCCTCCGTCGGAATTCTATTTTGTTAACCTTCACGGGGTCATAAATATCATCATGAGAACACTTGTAGAGTACTGTTGTCGGAATTTAGAACAAAAATTCTGGCGTCCTATAGAAATTGCCCAATGCGAGGCCTTTTGTTTTTATGTACACCAGACAGTTAGCCAATATGAGAGTTTAAAGTGCCAACAAAAAACATACCAACATATATATATATATATATATATAAACCTGGACATAGATTTACCTTGTTGTTCTTCACTTTATTTATCCTTTTCCTTTTCTTCTTTTGTTGATTCTTCATTTGTTAATTTTTGTACGTCAGACATTGAAATTGGCAAAATTGGTATCACTTTTCCTTTTTCGAATCCTCCTGATTTCAGTTTTTCTTTGACTCTATTGTTGACATCATAGGTGGTCCAAGCAGACAAGATTGAGAATTTTCTTTGAATGAAATCTATAAATTGAATTGAACTCTGTCTAAGTATGAAAGTTGGTTAGACATTTGTGAAAATGGATAAATGAGTAATCTAGTAGTTATGAATAATTATAATATGAAATAAAGAGAGAAAATGGGGTAACTAATTAATATTAGGAGTCAGTTACCAGTAGAAGTATTATTGGACCATTGTAGTTGGTGTGGGTACTTCTTCCATTGTTGTACTATATTTGCCAAACTTTGCGGTGTGTATTTACACCAATTCAATTTTTTTTATTTCATTCACATCTATCATAGACCATAGTATCTTGTAATTATTTTTTTCCTATTTTTATGTCCTTTGATCAATGTAGCCACAAGGAATATGAGAAAATCTCTCTTGAATTAATCATTATGATCTCCTCTTTTATGATTTATGTTGGCATTTGCAAGGTCTAAGGACTTCTAGTGCGCATATTCCATCTTGATCTCCATCTTTTTAAAAGCTTTTGATATTCAAGAGTATTATAGTCATTTTTTTGCTTCTTCTACAATTTTCCATGTGGGAAGTTCAGTGTGGAAATCACATCTTCTTTTGTCAACTGTAGCTTTTATCCATTCTCTAGTAGAAGGGTCATTTGTCAGAAGTCGTAATTTTCAACAAAATATTTGCACAAACGATTATGCCATTTTGATAAAGTGAGGTGCATAATACTTTCGAAACCAATCTATCGGACAACTTCTTGTTGATCCTTTGACAAATTTTTTACCAACTTGAACATGATTAATGGTGACATTCTTGTTGGTAGACTGGGAGTATTGACTTCTTCTTCAATATCTACATCAGAATCTATGGCAGTGTTCTGAGATTGAACTATTTATGAACTTTTAACTTTTTTTGCTTTATCAGCAGGTGGTTCCTTTTTACCAGCAGATGGTTATTTTCTCTTTTTATTTGTGTTTTTAGTATCCATCATCATTTTTTTAGTATTTGTGTGAGAGGAATATTGCTTGATGAATCTCTGCTTTCAGATTGGGTGGATGGTGTTGCTTTGATGTTTGGTTGTACGATGTCATTAGATTGATCTTTGTTGTCATTGGATGGAGATTTTGTTATCTCTCTCACCCTTTTGTGTGTTATCTTCTTGATCCTAATGGTGTTGCAAAATCAAAATTTTATCAAATAAGGCACAACAATGAACATGAATTTTAAGGTACATAATTATTGAAATACATGGTACATTGGAGTTGTAATGTAAATAGAGTATTGTTTCATTTGTGTGTTAAACAGTCTATATATATACACACACAAGTCTATATATATACACACACACACACCTATATTTATGTTTGTATAATTTGTTTAAAAATTAGATGAAATTCGTAATATTACTTATTTAGTTTTCATTATTATTTTATACTATTGTTTTTAATTATTATTTTAAATAGTTAGGGTTTAGTATTAATTTTTTTCACATATAATTTAAGTGAAAGATTAACAATCTTTTTGTATAAGTAGTTGTTTTATAGTGTAGAAAATACATACACAAAGAGAAGCTAAATCAAATATAGATTTGACACTAAATTTAGTTTAAAATTGGTTAATATATTAAGGTTTTTAGGGAAAGATGGTAGATAATGCAAAACACAAATAGGAGATGAAACCGTAAGATATTTTAAGTTTGATGACATTAAAGATATTAAAATGTAATAATGAGTAATAGAAATCATGAAAACTTACTTTGTTTGTAGAGCATAAATCAAGATTCTTTTAAAAGTCGAAGCAAAAGGTGGAAGTAGTCGAATGTTGGATAGGAAATGGAAGTTTTTGTGGTAGGGAGGTTGTGAAATGGTAGTGAAACTGCAAGTGACAAATCGTGTATGACCTTTTAGGGTTTTCAAATTTTGAAATTGGTATGTTGGGAAAGAAAGAAAATTGTAAGTGTATGGTGGTTTTAAGGAAACGTGTGTTTTTTTACGTCAAGTACATCTGTTTGCTGCATTTTGTGCAGGTTTAATGCGTCATTTTTCTTTTAGGGTATCGAGGTACAATTGTAATTGTTTTGTTGTTTTAACTTTTTCTTAACAAGTATGTGCCTTAATTTTTTTAATTGGAGGCAGATTTTTTGTCTTCATGAGGATGTATTTTTTTGTATATTGTATGTATTTTTGTGTCATGGTATTTTTGAATAAAAAATTAAAATTAAATATATAATATTAAAAAATAGTAGTTATACTGTAATAGAGGAGTAGGCATTTTTTTTTTTATTTTTTTTGGTTTTTTTCGAGTCATATGTATCTAGAGTTTAATTATAATGTACCAGTTTAGAAATTTTAATGCACCTCCACGTTTTTTTGTTTGAGTAATATATTATTTTGGTCTTAGGTACTTGTTCTTTTATATTTTAGGTACATTTGTATTTAACAGTAGGTACATTAATAGTGCAGTTGAATTCAAATATACAAATAGTTGAATACTAATATACTTGTTAATGAATAGTAATGAAGATAGTAAACAATATAGATATTTTGTTTTGTGGATTTATTACACTAAATATAAGTGAAAATAAAAAATATGAAAACTAGTAGTGGAATGTATTTACATTGATATTTAGTTACAAAAGTTATATTTGTATAGAAGTATCAATAATTTCTCTTATTGCATTGAACAAATCTTTTTTTCACTTCCTTTATTACTTTGTCTCTAAATTTGTTTAGATTTGATCTCAATATCACTGAGCAATATTTTGGTCTTAGTGAGTTAAAAAATAAGTCCTACAAAAAACAATATTGAAACGATAAGACTATAATTATTGAATTACAATAAAAATAGAAATAAACTTAAGAATGTGTTATAACTTACATCATGTTTTTTAAGATTGGAATCCCAGTGGTGTCCTCTTCTGTAGGTTTCTATATGTTTCATGCAGTAAATTCCACAATTTGTGCAATTTTCTCTGATTGCCATGACATTTTAACAATTTTTCCTTGAATTTTTTTTTTTTGGATCTTTAGTTTTGTGAAGTGATCTTGATGCTAAATAATTGGCATATCCTTCAGCCATAAATAGTTTAATAAAAGTAGTTAGAGTTTTATAATCAATGGAATTTTTTAAAAATATATATATTATTTTGATTTTTGTAGAACTTACAAGTTGTTTTGGGCATTTTTCATATTTTTGTTTGAAGGCCACTTTTTGCGGTAGATGTCTGTGATCTATAATTTCAATGCATGAACTCTCATAATTCAAGGATACCAGGAAATAATGTTGTTGGTGAAGCACAACAAAAAATACCTATATTTCACATTATGTATTAAATGGATTGTTAGTTAAAGATGTAATGTTATAAAAAAAAAAAAAAGATGGACTACTTACTAGATATGCATTTGAAATATCAAGATTAGGAACATTTTCTTAGCTCTGCATCCAAGACATTATTGCCTTTCTTTTGTAGTCGAATCTTTCTTGTATGGTATGCTTGAGTCAAATTGGTATTGGAAAAAAAAGGTTAAAAATTAGTATAACTAATAATAGTAGATAAACATTAATATGATCAATGAGATGAGTACTTTACATATGCTTTGTGTGAGTAGAAAATTTTTTTTGGTTAATAGATTGTACGTTTGGAATCAAGAATATTCATTTGAAGAGCCTAAATTTCTAGTATTGTACAATAAAGTTCTTGACTAGTTAAAAGGTTGCTTATCTCTTTACGGTTAGCCTAAAGATCATAGTAATTGAATAAAGTTTGACTACAATAGATGAAAAATATATTATTCAATGACATATAATCTATTTATAATCAATGATTAATGAAGAAGTTTTGAATTACTCTTCATATTCCATAAAAGCAAAGTCAAAACGTATTCTTTCTTTTTGTGTAACATTTTTCAACTTCTTGTTAAATTGATGCCAAAATGGTGATGCCAAATTTATTTGAAGATTGTTTAATGTTCTTGCTAATTACTATCCTTTGTCTACATCTTCTGGTTTGGACTTGGATTTATTTATTATTCTACAAGAATTAGAAAGTCATTCACAATTAGAATTTGAAACATAAGACAAGTTATTTGTCGTATGTGTAATAGGAATTGGAAAATGTGAAATTGTGAAACTTACTGATTAAATATTTTTCAGAAATTTCAGTTGTTGTGTTTTCTTTTATAGTTGTAGTTTGTCGTTCATCTAAAGCAATACCTAAGGAGAATGAAGGTGTTTCTTTTTGTTTTTTGAAACTTTTGAAATTGTTGCTCAATTTCTCCGACAATTTCAAGGAAACTTAGGTCATTGAATATATTGTCATCTTTGTTAATTTTTGTGCTTATTGATTCATTTCCTTAGGAGGTCTGTATATTGTTGAAAGTTTTAGAGAAGCAATTCAAGGTCTTTTTTAGAATCTCACTGTTTGATTGCTCATTTCCAATTTCAATAAGTACTTCTCCAAATTCAACAATGTCAGTAGTCATTTTCGTAAAGAATGAGTTCACTTTCTCCATAGAAGATTTCTATAGTTATAAAATTAGTAATGTTTATGAGTAATAAATATAGGTAAGTGTTATATGCATTTTAATTGTAGATGTAGTATCAGGGTTGCTTTTTTTTTTTTTTTTTTTTTGTAAGTGAAAATACATTGTTTTAGATATTTTCGGTATATTGATTTTTTTTATATGATGTACATTGTTTGAAATAAAAGGTACGTTTTTTCCTTAGGCAGGTACATTGGTGTTGAAAGTAAACAGCAATGTCATGATTTTTACCTTACTCATATTTGCATTCTTGCTTATCTCAGTGCATTATTTTTCTTTGTTTTATTGTTCTTGCTTTTATTTCTGAACTTGTAGTATTCAAAGCTGGTACAACTTTTCCTTTGTCAAATCCTCCTTCTTTCATTTTTTATTTTATTCTTATTATTACATCCTTAGCAGTCCAAAAACTCAAGGTAAGGAACTTCTTAGTGATAAATTGGGTAGCTTTGAATTCTACTCTATTAAAGCTTTCAAATGAAAATTTAAAAAGAAATGGTTAGTAATGTGAATGTAATGGTTATAAATGTTGAGTATATGAATTAAAAAGCGTAAGTAAATGAATGATTATTAAAAGAAATTAGTAACATGTAAGAATAGGGTTGGACCTGTAAAAGATGAAGTTGGTTTCTTCTTCCATTCATCTACAAAATGCACCAAACTATTTATGGTGTAGTAAGACCAATTTAAATTATTTATTTGTTTCACATTAATTAGAGAATACAAAATTTTATAATTAGTTTCCCTATTTCAGTGCTCCTTGAGCAATGTTGAAACAAGTAGGACTACAAAAATCTCTCTTGAATTGATCTCTATGGTCTCCTTTTTTATATATAATTTCATCTGCCATAGCGAATGTTAATGTACTTCCTTTTGTGATTCCTCATCTTTCCCTCCATGTTTTTAGCAGCTCTTCATATTCTTGAGAATCTGAATCTCCTTTAACTTATAGAACTTTTTCAAACTCATGGAGAGATCCATTGTGTAGATAACATCTTCTTTCGTCAAATTAATTTTTTCACCATTTTCTAAAAGTATCAAAGACATGTTTGAATCATATTTTTCAACAAAGTATATGCTAAAATTCTTGTTCCATTCTGATAAGGTTAATTTGAGTGTAACTCCAAATCGAATGTCATGCACTGCTTTGTGTTGGTTGTTAAAAAGTTTTTGTAACAATTTCTAGAGAACTGAGGGTGACATTTTGGTTGGTAACCCTTTTTCTTTCACTGAATTCATTGTTTGGTGTTGTATCTTTACATCTGACTATGTCTTAACTTCCTTTTCTTGCATTTTTTTGACATCTTGTTATTAGCTTTTTTTTTTATGCATCATCTTTGTGTTGCTTATGTCTATCAGGTGTTTCTTCATAAGCAACCTTCCTGTTATATGAAGGTACAGTACTTGCTGAATTATTTATTTATTTTCTATTTCTTTCTGGTGGTATAGTTGATTCATAGTGTTGTATTAATATGTTATAATTCTTCTTATTGATTTTGTTCTTTGCTTCCATTTTGCTAGAAATGAAACGTAATGTCAATCAACATATTAAATAGAATTTAAATAGTTTGTGAAATGATAATTTTTTTTTTATTTTGAATAAAGAGTTCAATTTATTGATCAATTGTGCAAGTGCATATTTTTATCATTTTTGTTTATTGTATTAGAAAAAAGTGAGGTACATTTGTCTTGAATTATAGGTATATTATTATTAAATTGTAAGTACATTCACATACGATATGAAAAATAATGTGTTTGTAATGAAATATTAATGTACTTTTTTTATTATGTGAATGTTCCTATGTACTTTATTAAATATTACGGATTGGTATCAACAGTAAGAAATAACAATCAAATAAAAAAAGCTATTTAATCAGTAAAAGTTAAGGCTATTTTACTTTTGAACTATCGAGATTATACAAGAACAAATTGGTGACTTTTTTTTTTGTTTATAGGATTAAAATAGTAGTATGATTTTGGTATGAATGATGTTTTTTGTAGGTATTTGTTTTTTTTTTTTTTTTGTAACTTGTGAAAGTTTAAGATGTGTTTATTATGTTAAGATTATTCAGTTAGGATCCCTAATAATTGTGAACAAAAATCTGATATTGGTGGAAAAAATAAAAATGGAAGAGTTACTTATTGTTTATGATGAGAATTGTACACTAGTGAAGTAGAATATTAATGTATTTTTTTTACTATGTGAATGTTCCTATGTACTTTATTAAATATTAAGGATTGATATCAATAGTAAGAAATAACAATCAAATAAAAAAAGCTATTTAATCAGTAAAAGTTAAAGCTATTTTACTTTTGAACTATTGAGATTATACAAGAACAAATTGGTGACAAATTTTTTTTTTTTTGTTTCTAGGTTTAAAATAGTAGTATGATTTTGGTATGAATGATGTTTTTTTAGTAGGTATTTGTTTTTGCTTTTGTTAGTTGTGAAAGTTTAAGATGTTTTTATTATGTTAAGATTATTCAGTTAGAATCCCTAATAAGTGCGAACAAAAATTTGATATCAGGGGACAAAAAAAAAAGGAAGAGTTACTTATTGTTTATGATGAGATTTGTACACTGGTGAAGTATAACTTACTGATTCAAAAGTCAAGATGATATTTATTAATGGTGGTAGAAGTAGGAAAAATCAGTAGCTAAGGTACTGTGGAAAATCGAGAACGAAGGTGAGTAATTAATATGCTATATAAATATCTCTAGGAGTGCGATTAGTAGATTAGGTGGTTAAAAAATCGACATGTTTTTGAAAGCTTGTAACACGTGTAACAGGTCTTTTTTTAGTGAAATGGTGTGTATTAAGTTCAGGCTTATGGTGTATCCTAGACATGGATCCAGGATATACGTATTGGTAATGAGCAAATGAAAGTTTTTAGGTTTAGAACTTATTATTGATCTCTATTTTATTTTGTATCTCTTCAACTAATTAGTATATTTTACCACGATATAATTGTGTACCAAATTATGTAAATTTGTATCTTTCTATTTTATTTTATTTTATTTTATTATTACATATTTGTTAACCCAAATAAATTTAGATTTACTTTATGAGTATTGTATATGAAATATATCAATAAAGTTTACTTTCATGCAAGTATCCATTTATTTTTTTATCAGAGTTTTGTCTATTTTTGAGTTTAAATCTTTTAGGATTTTTTTAATTGTGATTTTCAACTCATCAATGATATTTTGGATATTAAACTTATTTAAAAATCATCAAAGAATTTATTTATGATTTTATAATAATTAATGAGTTGAGTATAGACCTTGTCAAATTGCAATTTTAAATATTGTATCATTCTCATTAAAAATATCAATAATCTATTTCAAGCATAAAGGTAATTTAAATCCAATTTTTTATGTGTCAGTGCGATTTTATCTAATGTTTAAAAATTATTAAAATAAGTTAAAATTGTGAAATTAAATGCAACGTTAGCTCAACACGTGTTTTGGTCAAAATTAATAATAGCATAATAAACTAGAATAATAAAGACATATCAGTCAAATTTTATCATCTTTTAAAATAAAATTTACCAGAAATTACACCATAAAAACATAAATTGAACAAATATTGCACTCAATTTTATAATTCTAGCTTATTTTAATAATTTTTAAAGTTTAGTTCAATTTTATAATTCTAGTCTATTTTAATAATTTTTAAAATTTAAGTCAAAATCATGCTAACACGCAAAATTTGGATTACCATTAGGCTTATATTTCACTATTTCAATCGTTTTTATATTTTTTAATATTTTATTATTATCATTATATTTGTAATTCAAATTATGAATGAAAATATATGTAAATGTAAAATATACTAGAATATCTAACAATTTCTTATATATGGTTTTTCAAGAAATATTTCTCTCTCAAATAGAATTATGCTCTTAAATAAGAACTAGTTGCACACATAGACATAAGCTAACCAATAAAATGCATTCTTCTTTGAATAAAGATTCAAGTTAAATTCTCTCTTTGAGATTTTTTTTTTTTTTAATGAAAAGAACTAATTAACTAAAAAGTCTTTTTAACTAAATACAAAATCTTCAAACTCCTTTCTTTTTCTTTTTCTACCTTTCATTAAAGGCGGTTTGCAAGAAAGGGGCCGTTTCACTAGAACCCAACAACTTACAATGATCGTCACATGATCTTTCTTCACTTGCTTTTCCCCACATCACAGCATAAAACCCCATTGCTATCACTACAGCTCCTGCAATGCTGCCACCAAAAAAAAAAATCAATTACAACAACTGTGACCTTTGTGAAATTGACTATTCCTAGATAAGAAAAGGAACGAAGAATAATTAACAAAAGCATGAGCATGACCACATACATCCCAAGATGGAGAGCATCCCCAAGAAATATGACGCCAGAAATAGCAGCAATAGCAATTGATAATGGCTTAAAAATGGCTACATAGACAGGCCCCTTTAGGCGTATTCCCCATGAGTGAACAGCAGTGCTATAGCATGGCCCAAAAATTCCCTAATACATACATAGACGATCACATATTCAGACAATACTTGGTGGGTCATCTGAATCTCACCCAATATTCAGAGAAAAAAAAAGTCATTCTTACAGAGAATAGAATTGCAGTCAATGCTATAGCAGGTCTTAATCGCCAAGCATCAGAGTTCTTTTCTGCAATAAAACATACTGGTGCCGATATGATGGTCACGCACAAGGTGTAGACAAAGGTCACAAGCAGCTCTATGGGGCATATCTTCATAATCTCAGCCTACACCAAGCTACAAGAAAATAAATCAATTTTAAACTTGTACTCATTTTTATTAAGGATAAAAGATTCCAAAAACCCAAGTTTGTGGTCCCAAAATCAAGTATGATCAATTCATTATTTCTTTTTTGTTAATAATATATCTACTTAGTTTAATATTAATGTCAATTATGTCTGATCTACGGAAAGCCCGTGCCAAAACTTTGTCCACATGTTGACATAAAACGATAAAATTCCCAATGGCATTAGGATTCAGACTTCTTTAAAAATGAACTGAAATCATACAAGATTTGGATTCTTAGTCATATGCACCATGGCACGTGACTACCAACTAGTTTGGGTGATATCTAGACCAATTACAACTAACATGATTACTTGATGGTTGAGCTCCACTTACTAAATTGAAAAAATTGAGTAGAGTATGCACCTGAAGAATATACCAAATTGAAAAAAGAAGATACTGAGTAGAAAGCAAGAGGCCACCAATAAGCCAATCTGATGTTGCTGAGCCCAGAAGCCAATGTAACGACATGGTCTTTGTTGGTTTTGGAGATGCAGCAGCGCCTAAAATTGTTGGGCCCTTATACAGGACCACAACTAGTGCACCTGCTATTGATGCTGTAGTTCCAACAACTTTCGCTTGAGTTCTTTTGCTTCTCATAACTAGCTTTTCCATCCTATTCCACCCCGAACAAAATAATTAAGAAGATGGAAATTAAAATTAATCAATCAAATAGGAAGCAAGAAGGGGGAGATTGATTGATAACCTGAAAAGTACCGCTAATGCAAAGGTAAAAGCTGGTGTTAGGTTGCTCATGGCTGAAGAAAGAGTTGGAGAACTATATTCTATACCTTTATATCCAGCCATCTGAGCCAAAAACCTGTGAAATTAACAATCTTTAGTTCGGTAATACTGGAGTCGAGGAGCTTCTATAAGGTTTTAAGATTTCAAAGCCTGATTTATCAAAAACGAAGATATTACCATTTCAAAGCCCAATTTATCAAAAACGAACATTGATGAGATATGTATGATATTACCCAATAAGCGCAAGTAGGAAGATCCTATAGAGGAGAGACAACTTCAGTGATGGAAGAACTGGGCTGCTGCTGCTGCTGCACATGATAGATTCACAGACACATCATACATATATATACAGCCAAAGATTAACAAGAATGGCAAGACATTTAACTGCAGAAAAAGATCGACCTGCGAAAGATGAAGAAGAAGAAGATCGATACAGGGATGAAAACAAGAGTTGAAATTGCATAGGAGTAAACGATGAAGACATAATAGCTCATCCCTTTTAAGGAGGCTGCTTTGAACAGAGTGTTTACTCCAACATTTGAGCATTCTACTGACACCATTGCTATGAATGGCACTACATCTCTGGCAAACAACCTCCAACAATCCATGCTTCCTCTTTTTGTTTTCCTCGCCACATTGAGGTCAATTTTATGGATCAATATCAAAAAGGAAGTGGGTTTTAATCAATTCTTGCCAGTTCAATTCGTTGACTGGAATATATTAGGAAGCTAGGCCCGAGACTTTTCGGTCTTTTGGGTTATTTTATGATGATTGATAGATTCAATTAGCTATAGCTGACTTTTCTAATTTATTTTTATTTTTAATTTTAAAATTATAAAAGTTTAATATTAAGAAATTAGTTTGATGGTTTTCAATATAATCTAACTAATTGAAATTGAAATGGTTGAATTGATCAATTAGTTAATAAACTCATCAATTAATTAAATTCAATTGAAACAATAAAAAATATTTTATTATTTATCATTTTTTTATTTGAAATATGAGATTTAGTTTTTATCAAAATAACCTATCAATTGAATCTAATGATATACGTTGTCAATCATATTTTTTTTCATTTACGTGATTAACAACATATATCATAAGATGTCATTCTAATACAAATTAAATTTCAAAGTCTAAATAAAAAAATATAAATTATATAATATTTATTTATAGTTTTTCCTAGAAAAAATTAATGAATTAGTATATATTTCTATAAACAAGTATTTCTCATAATTACATAGTCAATAAGACATAAAATTAAAAATATATATATATGCAGAATAGGACAAAAAGTTTTCCCTTCGTCAGTTGCTCTTCCTTTTTTTCCTTTTTGGAAATATTAGCAATAATAACATATTAACATTTTTTTAATATTTATGATTTGAATAATTCGCATTATCATTCTAAATTTTAATTTTTAAAATCTATAATAAATATAAATATTTTATTTACAATATTGAATTATTTAATATAATAAATGATTTTAAAATATTTAAATTAAAAATTATATACATTAATTAAATAAAAAGTATTGAAAAGTGCGACAATATACCACTATATCAGTATTTTTTTTATTCTAAATCTAAATAGTATATATTTAAGACTTAATTTTAGAATAATATTTGTTATTTGTCAAATAATCGTATTAGCAACACAATATTTTAACAAGTTACAATTTAATATATTTTTATTTTTTATATACCAACTAAACTAACAATTAAATATTTAATTCTCTCAATTAACCAAAAAATGTGAAAAGTTTAAAATATAAAAATTATTTACATGAAAATAATTTAAAAATATAATAATATAGAAAATTCTACACATTTGTTCTCTTTAAGATTTTTTTTTAAAAAAATAACTATTTAGTTTTCTATATAATAAAAATTAAAAAACTAAAGAGACAAAAAAATAGCTAATAAAAAATTATCTATTTTTATTTTTTATTATTGAAATTTATTAAATTAATTTAATTGCAATTACAATTTTAATTTTATAATTTTATTAATTTAAAATAAATTTTATATAAAATAATAATATATTATAAAATCATAATAAATTTTTAATTATTTAAAATTTATTATCATAATTATACTGCATAATTCACACGTCTGTGAGTAATTAACTCGTTTATGAGACTGATGAAAGAAATCTCTGGAAAATAGATTTGTTAGCTGGCAAAACACTTGTGTCCCCTAGAGTAGAACACATTATGATGTTTTTAATTTTTAATTTTTTTTTTATGTTTGTTCAATTTTGTATACTTTGTATTTTAAATTTCTCCATATAAAATATTTATATTTTATTTTTTCATATTAAGAATGTTAGATTTACGGTTTGTTCTGTCCATATAATAGAAAAATCAGTCCATAGGACAAACAGCTGTACACGGGCAGTTGTTAAATAGAGTAACTTTCCATAAAGGTTTAATAAGTAATAATGATAATTCAGCCAATAATCGGACGGATAAGTTTCTTGACTTATTTTTTAATTATTTTTTATTATTATCAAAGCATGCTAAAATATTTGTTGGCATGTAAATACAAATCAATACCAATATTTTTTACTATACACTATAAGAAATTTAATGTTTTACTATAGAATAATTTGTTATAATACATATTAAATTTATTGCTATAAATATATCATGATAAAATTGATTTATCACTATGTTCGTCAAAATAACCTCATCACAATATGTATATTATGACCATTTATATTTTATCAATAGTTTATAGCTTTTATGATGAATATATTTATCACAATAAAATATATTTATGGTGATAAAATTCTTTATGCAAATAAAAAGAGTGTTGATAAAGACGTTTTTCAGTGATCACTTATATTTGAATTTATCCATAAACAACAAGTTTAACTATAAAGTTTTAAAATATGGTTACTCATATCCTTCTAAATACAAATTGATTATCATAATATCAACTTTAAATCATTTAATTTATCATAGTCTTTAGAATGCTCATTAACTCTCACATGATCAATAATTATTATTTAAAATAAATCTATTAACAAAGCAAAAAGCAATAAAATATTAAGTTATTTTATTTAAACACAAAATAATTACAACTTATTCAATTATAAATTCAAAGATGAAATATAGTATTAATCAATCTATAATCTAAAGTCTAATAAAAATTCTAAACATCACCTTCAAATAATAAGAATATCAATAATTTATTTGTCAAAAAAAAAATAATCTAGTATTAAAAATTATTAAATATATATATTATATTATTCATCATTTCTAAGAATATATAAAATTTTATGTTAATAAAATTAATTTTATATACTTAATTTGTGTTTTAATTTTAACATTGAAAGTTATAAAAAAAAATAAAATTTATATATCAAAATTTAGTGTGTGTGTGTGTGTCTATATATATATATATATATATATATATATATATATATATATTATGATAAGTTATTTTGGAATAGAAATTATTTATTGTGATAGAATAATTTTATAATAATATCTTAATAATTAAAAATAGTGATAAAAGTATTATTATGCTAAAATTATTTTCTTATTATATATAATTTTTATTTTGGTGCTAAAATTTTAATAAAATATTTTTTACATTAGAATTTAATGTCTTGCTATTTTATATATTATGATAAAATATTTTATCACAATAATTAATTATTTATTATGAAAAAATAATTTTATATTAATTTATTGACTAATTAAATATAGTAATGAAAGAACTATTGTGACAAAATCAATTTCTCATTATTTATAATTTTATATATGCCAAAAAATTGGTGTCATGATTTTGTGATAAAAATTTTTTATCATTATATTTCTTTTATATTCATGTATTATGACAAAAACATTTGTGAAATTTTTACTTTATGACAAGTTAATTAATTTTCACTAATTAATTTTAATTTTGTCATTATAAGACTACATATTATAACAATATTAATTTTATCATAAAAGTTTTTGTTACAATAACCAAAATTTCTTGTAGTCTCATTTCGTTTGACTCTTTCAAGTACTATCATTTTTTAGAATCATGTCATCAAGTATAGAGTGACACTATACCCTCTCCAATTTAAATCATGCATCACCCAACATTACACTTCTCCGATTCAAACACATTATCCAACACAAGTGTTCACTTAACCAACACTAGCATCTACAAGATTTAAACCTAAATGTTTGAAATTAAATTCAAGTATAAAAACATAAAGATATTATTATACTGCTTACTCCTATTTTTCTGTACTTCAATAATACATAAAGTCCATTATGAATCAGTAAATTCAAAGCCAACTTCGATGTATGAAATGTTATTACTCATTAAGGCTCTCTTTGAATGTTCAAATAATGAAATAGAAATAAAAATTAATTAAAATAATTATAGAAAATAAATACAAAATAATAATATTATAATAGATTACGGAAAATATTACAAAATAATAATATTATAATTCAAGTGTGATAAGCAATATATACAATTAATTTTAATTTATTTGTCATGTGTCAAATAATTATATTGACAATATTATATTTTGACAAGTGATATTATATTTTTTATTTTATCATGTGCAAGTAAATTAATAATTAAATATTTAATTTACTTAATTAATATAATTATTTGATAAATGACAGTATAATATATTTTTATTTTGTAATGTAGTAAATAAATTAATAATTAAATATTTACTTTATTTAATTAATAAAAAATAATATAGAAAATTTAATAATATAAAAAATATTCACATTAAATAATTTAGAAAATTTAAGAATATAGAAAGTTTTTTTTCATAAAAATAATTTGAAAATTTTAACATTACAAAAAATTGTTCATGTGTTAATCATTTTTAAGATGTTAACAATTACAAACCAATTTTATTATTTTTTATCAAAATAATTATATTATTTTTAAAATTTATTATGCTTTCTTAATTATAATTATTTATTTTCATTATTTTATTTATGTGAAAATATTTATTTTAATCACATTTTTTATAAAATAATAATATATTATAACTAATAATAATTTTTAACTATCATTAATATGTTAATTTTTAATTAATAAATAAAATAAATATTAAATTTTATTATTATAATCATATTTTACAATTTGCTAACCTCTAATTTTATACATATTGCGAGATGTAACCTTGATTAAAATACTCTGAAGAAGTTTGTGGTGGAGAAGCAACATGTTCCGATAAGAAAACCAACAAATAAACTTCTAAACTCATAAATATCCATAACCAAAATCCTTGCTCCACTTATTTATCAATTAAAAAAAAATACTGTTTTGGGGAAATATATATATATGAGCTGTTCAAGGAAGATACATGGAGTGGCTAGTTAATTAAGTGATGAAAGAGGTAGGAAGTTTCCTTCTTTAGCATCATATAATAGGTAGGCCTTATAGCCTTCAAATCATTATTGATCACAATTATATACTCTCCCATGCAACTCTTTCTATCTCTCTCTCTCTCCCTGTTTTATCTTTGCTTTTTTCCGCCTCAAATATTAAGATTAATTCTTATGCAGTGTCACAAAAATGGACAAGAAGATGATTAGGGTTAGGAGGTTGGAAAGCGCTTCTGCACTAGAAGCTGCAAGTGCGGGAGAAAAGAGTTGGTTAGTACGTGTACCAGCTTTAAGAGGAAGCATCAAACGCAAGATTTTCTCCCTTCTTTACAGAATTTTCAAGCGTTTATGCCAACGTAGCTTTCGCTGCCTTCTTAGGAACTGCAGCACCCACAGGTAGTAGCCACCTTTGTTTTCCATGCAAGTGAACATTAATAATTTTGCTGTGGTAAGTTCTTGTTTCTTTCTTTCTTCCTTATTTTGTTTGAGTTCTTAATTCATTATCACTTTAATTTTTAAATCTGTATACAATTGATGATTCATATATGAGAAAAGGAAGATATCATCATTTAATCTATCAATTTCTCTTCTAATTCCGAGTTTATACAACTGAAAAATGGGTAATGTTTTATTCTGTCACCTAACCTTGCTGATAGGTTTAAAATCCACAGCAACTTTTGTTCTTCTTCATCAGTTAGTCATTTACGTCAGAATAAAGATGAAAGTAGGTCCAGTTCCTCCAACACTAGAGTATAAAAGTTAAGAAAGTGGAAAATGGGAAAAAAAAAACTGAAATATTAATTATTAACTACCTTAATATTTTCAAGAAAATAGTAAAGAACATGGCTCCACTGATCAAAAACAAAAACACTAGGAAACAATCAAACAATGTTACGATTGTAATATAGAGAATTTAATAATCCTATAGCCTATAAATCAAATGTAAAACAATAATAAGGACAATAATGTAGTGATGCAGAGTGGACATCTAATCTAATAAGTCAGAAGATTGAAAATAGAGATGGCTCATCAAGCATAAAGATAAGGGAGCCAAAGCATATGATTGGCACCTTGCATGCAAACCATGCATTATGATGAGAAGAATATTGGATATGGAAGTGAGAGGCCAACGATTAAAAAGGAAGACGCGTTGCGAGTTAAATAATTGCGGTGTCGCAATGTGGAATCAAATATATAATAAATAATATACATTAATAAGTGATAACAATATAACATGAGATGAGAGAAGTCTATTTCAACAAAGAAAGAATGGTCGAATGGGACTGTGGTGATCAACTAATTTGAGTGGAATAGAAGCTAGTATTTAGGATTCTTTTGAACTCAAACGATATGGTAATGCTATAATGGGAAATTTTTATGAAATACTATTATCATTTGCATACATGATGCTCATAATTATTAAAATATATGCAAAAATTTTCTTTTTAAACAATGAAGAGCAAATATATTTTTCTAAAATTTGACAATTGTGAATTAATGTTCATCAATTTTGAAAAAGAAAATTGTATTTGAACTTTTTGCAAAAAAAATTATTAAATAAATTAGATTCACAAAATAACTAATTATTTTAATGAATAGTTACAAATATTTTTATAAAAAAATAAAAAATAGCTTTTTACAATAGCAATGCTAAACATGTTTATCTATTACAAATGTCCTCATGCCACCTATTATCGCTCCTTATAGGTCTTTTGGACTTTTTTTCAAATTAAATACATCATTTTTATATTTTATTTATTTTTTCTATTTGCTTTAATAAATTTTCATATCTTTTTATTCACCGTAGCTATATCAATATAATTTGAATATTTAACTACGATTATGATTGTTACAGTATTTTATTAAACCGTGTTTTATGTTTATTTTCTTGATACATAATATTAATACTAATCATTAATTTATATATTGTTTTTGTTCACATTATGTGTTAGTATGCCTTCTATTTACATTATTTTTTTATTAATTTTTTATAATAGTACATAAAACCCTACTAAACATCAGCCCAAATAAAAGCGTCAAGGTCATGACATGCAAACACAATTTACGAAATACTTAAAATTAATAGATTAAAGTTGAGTTTTAGTGGGTACGTATTATAACATATTGATCTATTTATGACACGATTTGTAATGGCTTATGTATCGGGTTAACACACAAACCTATCAAAACCCATTTAATTTATGTATCATATGAACTTAATACAATTTATTTATAATCTACATAGTTTATTTGTAATGTCAAGGTTAAAATGATCATTTGTATAAAATATATTGACATCTTTTTGTATGTTTATATTTATTGAGAAGAATTTAAGTGATAAGTTTTAATGTGTTTCTGTTTATTTATAAAAATATTTGAACTTTGATATTATATTAATCTTTATTTAGATTTTTTATTGATACGACTCAATTATGTGAACGGATTACATATGTCGTATTTATATAAACTGTTTAAATTTCATGTCATGTTAGGTTGAAGTATTCTAATACAATTAATAAACGAATCATATTTATATTGATTTTAATTGTATCACTTGAGTGGATTGATATGATAGAAAACATAACCCATTACAGATAAAATAGTAGGTATCGGTTCAGAATGATGTGAACCATAACATTTCGCTGAATACATGTTGGAGATTTTTTTTTTTTTTTGTGGTTATAGAAAACGAATGAATGAAATACAGAATGATAATAATTTATAAAATTAGTTATTAGTGCTAATATTATATTTTAAAGTTCATCACAAATAGAGTTTAGTAAATCACTATTACTCTTCAAGGCTATATTTAGAAACGTAAAATAGAAGAACGTTATTACAAAAAGTAAATGAAGTAAATAAAATTTGAGGCAAATAGATATAATAAACAAAGAAAAATGATCAAATTACGTATTTAAAAAAAACAATAACAAACAAATAAACAAACCACAGACCCCCCACGCACACACACGCACTCAGCTCGATCGGAAAAAGTGTGAACGACAGCATAGCACATGCAAAAGCTGGTCCTTATTTATCCTAAATTATGACTTCTCATTCTCAAGGAGCGCCTGAAAATGACAAGACGCAATAGTGAATGAATACTCCCAGGAATTCAATATTTTCTTTTTGGTTTTAAGCAGATTCCCTTTTTTTTTTTTTTTCTCGTTATCATCTAGCCATCCTCACCAACAAGATAAGGAAAGGAAATTATATTAACCATTAAAAAAAATAGAGACAAATAATTGAGGGACAAATTGCTCTTTCAGATTTATATTGTGCCACTGCGATCATGTCGTGGGCTCCATCCCATGCAAGAAATACATGTCTTTTGCTTCATGTCTTTTGCTTCAGGTGAAGTTCGATTTATTGTTGTCAATTTGTCAAGCTCTTTCAGCACTCAGCTCGATCGGAAAAAGCAGATCATGAGAGTATGAGACTGGATTATCCCAAATAAGACTTATGCAAGTAACCATGCTAAAATCCAATCCAATCTCGAGTTCAAATGCACCTGATGAAGTCGCTTCTTAGTTATCATCAATCGAGCATGATGAACCTGGACATTCAAGCAATTCAAAGAAAGAATATTCCGAAATTCAATCCAGTAGAATGTTGTTAAGTTCTCTAAACTCTTAAAAGTTCCTATGAACCATATTTTACAGACTTCGTACAATTCTTTCTTAATGTCTTCAACTTCTGCCACATTAGCAAGCAAATAAATGCACATATTCCCGTTTGGCTATTTTGCTTACGGTTGGCTGCAAAGAATCGCCTAATAAAGACACTGAAGAATTTTTGCCTGGGGAAACTTAAGCTACCAAAAACATTGCACAACATAATCATAATTACATATCTCCATAGCTTTAAAGAGCATATAAAGGCTCCACAAATGATTACAAGATACTGCCGACCCAGAGGAGAAGGAAATAGAAATGTCTCTGTGCAAAAGAAGAGAGAAGAAAATGAAATAATGTATACATGAAATAAATTCTCGCGGAGAATGCTAGATAGCCACATTCTAAAATAAATGTAATATGTACTAGAATAAATCCAATAAGCAGCTCATCTCAACATAAATCTTTTCCACACAAAATAAAAAAGTCATAACTCAAAAGTTTAAACTGACATTTATTAACTGGCAATCAATCACATGGTCTGATGCAAAAACCTGATGACCTAGAAGTATCCAAAAGCTGTACCAAGACAGATGAACTATACTGGCTAAAACGATTTGTTATTGGGTTTGGATGATGAAGATGACTTGGCTTTGGCAAAATCAACCAGATCTTTGAAGAGAGCATCTTCTGGCTTTGCTTGTTTGGTGGGGGTAGATGAATTAAGTGATAGGTTCTGGGTTTGTCCAACTAAACTATCATATGAGGAACCGGAGCCACTACTTGAATGAGAAGCACCAGCAGTAAAACCCTGCTGCTCAAAGAATTGCTGTCTCTGATTATATCTGGAAGGAGGGGGAGGAAGAGATCCGGAAGGTGTATCCCAAGGAGCTGGAGGCAGCTGATCAGCAGATTTGCTTAATGGAGCTGGTTCATCATATACAGGCTGCCCAGAGAACAAAGGTGATGAGTTTACGGCATGTGAAGGAGGGGATGAGGTAGACAAAGTTGGAGAATATGGAGGTGAGGAGTTTGTGTTGGAATGAATTGGTACTGTAAAGGGTGTGGGCTCCGACTTCTGAGGAGATCCATGAGTTTTGTAGATGTCCCCACTAAGATAATCAATCATGCCAGAGTCTGCACTGACCGGCTTCTTTGACGCAGGAGGAGGAGGAATCAGGGGGCTTAGTCGTGTTGGTTCAGTCTTAACACTGACTGGTTTCCTGCCATGTTCTTGTGAAGTTTCTCTTGATGACCTGCAGTGATATGGTTACACCAACTTGTTAGACTGAGTCTTCTCTTATCTCTTTTAAGATTGTTCATGGGGTTTAATAGACTAAAATTTGACGATTCAAGACATGATTCATGCTTAAGATCAACCAATGAACTTCCCTAATGAAGGTGGGAAATTACAGGATGAGATGCATGATTCCCAAGTTCCTATAGATCTTTTGCTATGTGATCTGCCACTTGCATGTCTCATTTGCAGAGAAAAGCTAGTAGTAGCAAAGAGCAAGGACCCAGACTTTCCAAGCGTAAAAATGAGCTTAGAAAGCTATTGGCAGAGGGAAGAGAAATCAAGTGTAGGCACCTGTGCGCCAGCTGGGCAAAATCATCTTCTGATTCATCATCATCATGGGTTATGCTAACAAGCGGAACAACTGGAGTCTCAGCTACATGTTCTATTGTGGATGGGGTACCTTTCACAATTTCATCATGTCGACGAAGTACACGCTGCAAATTATCATTTAACGCCAATCCCTGGAACAGAAGATCCTCATCTCTGAACAAAAAGCAATGTCAGCACCATCAACAGTTTTTAAAAAACAAAAGTATACAGTTCAATTTCTTACGATGTATTATTTACAAGCTGCATCACGCGCTTTTGGTATGAACGGCACTGGTCAACAAGATCAACAATCACTTCTTCTTTCACACCCTGACATCATAGGTATAAATGTAAGGATTCAAAGAACAATAGGACATTTCTTCAAAAAATTACCGACAAGAATCCTGTATGTGCAGGTTCTGCATCAACCAGGAATTACATGTTTGTTAGGTCTAGAGGATGTGAAAGGTAATTTTCAAGAGACAAAACAGATAACTAATTCACCAATTCTGCTCCTTCAGTAAAACTCTCTCTCTGAGCAAAGTGACTTTCACAGACATCTCTACTTCAAATAATATGGAAAGCAAACCATGACCATAACTCCTGTCTTAAGACCGTGACAAACTAAGAATGTGTTTGCCAACAAGAATAAAGCAGTTCATAAAAGTTTTCTGCACTCTATTATTAAAGTGGGTCTGGTAAAATTCAATATTCTAACTGTGTTTCATAAGTTCTATTTTTCAGCACATAATGCAAAGAGATCGCTTAAAATAAAACAAATCTACTTAATGTTTTAGGATAACACTAACTTCCTTCAATCATCACTACAATCACTGATGGTTATTATCTACCAATATCGCCATCAATTATTCAGTACCACCACCACCATCATTGCTATTGGTGACACTGCTGCCGCTGCCATTTCACATTGCAGCCATCACATCATGTCACCACCACCACATTCACCACCCCCCACCAACATTAACCACTACCACCAAATTATCAATCCTATCATCACAACTGATGACATCATCTAACTCTTATCCCAACCAATCAAAATATTTTTTTTACATTCAATTATAATATTTATAAAAATATTAATTCATTGAATTAAAATCATTTTTTTATTTTCAAACTTTACAACTCCATAATTCTACTAGATTTCATTATTTACATTATTCAGCTCTTAAAATTTTTAGCAATTTGTTTCAAATTTCACCAACGTCGAAAATAAAATATTCAGATGTTAAAGCATTTTACATAACATGTCATATTTGACAAACAGAATCAATTAAGAAGTACAAAACATCAAGAACACAAAAGAGACAGCCACAAAATCATATTATTTAATTAAATATCTAGAATCTATATTTTCTTTTCCTCAGTTCAAATAGAAGTACACTTTTGCTATAAATTATTTAAGAAGACTCAATATATATATATATATATATATATATATATATATATATATAGAGAGAGAGAGAGAGAGAGAGAGAGATGAACTTTGAAATGAAAAGCAAAAGGATGCTTGCAACAAGTTACAGTGCTTTACAAAAAGATTAAAATCACATGTTACCTCAGGGTTCTTAGGATCCACGGCACCAAGCATTTCCATTAACACATCTGCTAGACCCCGAGCATTTTGAATCTCTGACAAGCTGAGTGTAAACAAATTCTTTGGGTAAAAAGATCTAGCAACCAACTTTTACTAATGCACAGTGCTGCAACTCCCCCCATTAAGTCCATAGCAAGGGGAAGTGAAAATTTCATTACATAGTATAGAATTACAAAATTAAAGTCTGGTCAGGTGAAAAGAGCATTCAAATGAGCAGTTTGGACTTAAATTCCACATGTTCACTGCCAGTTGGATATATTACCGATACTTCAGCAAGGCAAGTGTACTTAAGATCTAGCTAAAAGAATTACAAACAGGTTGACAATGATATCTTTAACACAGGAAACATCGATGACCTAATAACTAGAAAGTTGACAAAAAGATTCAGACCACAAGAAGCCACCGTGATTGAATGTTATCTTTATATGAGAAAACAATGTGCACGTGAAATTCTGTGCCTTTCTGCATGCAAAAGACATCAGTGTGCATTTTACTATTTTGGTTCCTTTTCTTTTGGGGAAGGATACGTGTTATGCATTAAAAACTGTTCCATATGGAATAATGTCAGTCAAAAATGTATCCTGCAGTAATTATGGTCAAAAGAACTGGGCTTCCTTTTTTATTATTATTTTTTTTTTTTTTCATTCTAACAGCATATGGGAATTCCAAGATTAAACGCATCTAGTGCCTATTTTATGGAAGAAATAAAATTTGGAAACCCAAGGTAGCTTTAATAAACTAGACTACATTTAAACTGAAATAGAAAGTCAAGAAATGAGAAATAGATCAAAAATACCTGAGACCAGAAGCATCAGACTGCAAAGAGGCCTGGATAGCAGCATCTTCATATGCTGAAGGTGCATGAACTATTGGCTGTGTTTGGGGAGGGGTAAAGAGCGGCACACTGTTTTCTGCTCGGGGGGGAAACTCAACTCCAGCAGCCTGACAGTTATCAAACAAAAGTTTGTTTCATACAATAGGTCTTCACAAATGTATAGAGAAAGTTAAAGGCCCAATGTATTTTATTCTAAGTAACAACAATATTTTCATAGGAATTACAGTTTCAAATCAATAAATAGAAGCAATTCTCGGAATTATGGACATGAACAACCTTTGAAGAAAATCAGAAAAGATTTACACTCAATAATAAATGACTAAATATAACAGAATACTAACAGTTTTAACCTTCTAACCTTTAGGACTACAAAAACCAAAACAAATAAGATACAAAGTATCCCAATTCTATGAATAACAGTGTAAACTTTTACTACGATTACTGCTTTCAATAATAACTGTTTTAACCTTCAACAGACACTAAAAAGAAATGAACAGAAGCACAGCAAAGCAATTACCCTCAGTTCATTGTATGCGGTGTAGTATTGGGGATACCTTCCTCTTGCTCCTCCAAAAGCTTCTTGCCATGTATCTATCAAAATCAGTATCTTTTCCCTCACATTCAAATCTGGCTGCACAATCATATCAAAACTATATTATACAACAAAATGGAATCAGAAGAAAACAGATAAAGACAATAAATTGTTCTGTTAAGGAGAGAAATTGGGACCTTCTTCTTCACTATTTTAACCATATCATGTAGGATGTCACGCTCAATGATTAGCTGAAACACATTCTCACCACAATTCTTGCTGACAGTCTCCAATGCCTAAACCAATGTTCCCACAAAAACCTCAAGATAATGAGATGATGAGTAGTTTATTATCATGTAGAATAGAAAGAAAAAACAAGCCCACAAAAAAAATGCAATGTACATATATTTATAGATTCTACCAGGGTTTTAAATATCGTCCGTTATATTTCGTATGACGATTCGTAATGGAAAATGAGATTGGTGATACAATTTTCAACATTATGGAGGGGTGAGTTTGGATTCACATCAGAAACACCATTACAGTGCTGAGACGAGTGGCAGGACCAATTTCAGCCGTGATGCCGTTACCCGACAGACGATGAACAATGAGAAGGTGAAAAAAAAAGGACAAAACACCAGCAGAGAATCAACAGAAAAAGGAGGCAATAATGCTTACAATTGAAATCAAAATTTGAAAAAAAAAGCAAATAGACAAATCAAAAGGAAAAAAAAAAAAAAAAGTCCCACCTCAAAAAAGAAAACAGAGCCAACCTTCAATTTCCTTCAACCTTTGAACATGGGTGTTAACGAGAAGCGAAATAGAAGACCATGAACCTAATTTTCTTCTTTAGCTCAAAAGAGCTTCTTCACATGTAGTGAAGAGATGTCTCTTCTTTGGCCTCTGTTGGTCTGAGAAAAAGATTAGAAAGCGGCATTCTCTGTTTTAGGTTCGTCATTCTTTCCTTTTTCCTTTGTACCAGAAGTTTAGTTAATTAGAAGTTAGAACTATTAAGTGAGAGACTGTTAATTGATGGGCTATGTGAGACCAACAATATTGCCTTTTCAAAGAAGTCCACATATATAAAGCATTGAATTTATTTTTTTTCTTTTAACAACTTTCATAAAACCATCAACTCATTCTATTTTCTAAATATGTGAAAAAATACATAATTTTACAATCATTTACTTCTACTAGTATTTGAAATTCAGTAATCTTTAATGAATATAAAAGATATTTGAATAAATAAATAACATTTTAATGTACAATAATAATTATAGGCATTAAACAATTATTTTCTATAAAAGAATTTTATATTTATATGTTATAAATTAATTTATATGAAAAGGTTTTGTAGATAAATTGATTTTAGTCAGATTGTGAATTTTTTAAAAAAATTTACAACAACGTCGACCGTGACCGTTACATTTTTACTGCAACATACTGACACGCCTACAACGCGACCATGTCCGCGATGGTTACCGCAATTGCGATTTAAATCCCAGGATTCTGCATCATTATAATTATAATGTGTGCAATGGCGCACACACTTATTTAGTTTGGACCAAATAATTTACAGAACAACAAAACAACTACATAGTGTTATCACTTCACACTGTTTATTAAGTTGAATTAAGAAAATATAGGCCTACAACATTTGAAAAAGAGAAGAATTACTTACAAAAAGAGCTAGAAGTTGAATCTTAGGATTTTTGCTGCCTAGTCGCTTCTTGAGTACTTTTAAAGCATCCTTTGCTTGCCTGCAACGCCAATCCAATTCAAAACCAGAATCAAAATCAGCACAATTGGCTTTGAGAAATGGTGAGGAATAAAAAGCAAATAGATTTGCAAATATACCTTCAGATAATGAAGACCAGAAAATTTTGACCATAATTATACATTAACAACTAAAGGATTGCTCAGACATCACACAACATATCTTAAAATTTCAACTAACTCAAGTAAAAAGCATTCAGCCATCTTTCAAAAAGTTCCTATCCACCCTGATGTATGTTGAGGAACATCCAACAAACAAATATCAATGAGTATTTATTGTGCAATTCAGATGCCTAACCATGCAAATTAAATTACTAGAGGAAGTGAAAGGTTGTCTCCAAAGTTTTGAATTCAACAGAGAAATATACTTCAAACAATCAAAAGGAATTAAATAAAAAAATATCTTTATGAGCTCATTTCTTCAAAAAATAGAATATAAGGCTATAAAAAGCTATATAAAGGTGCATGCCAAACTGTAATCTATCAGTAGGTTTTGCTAAAAAGGCTGAAGAACCTAACAAGCAAATAAGCTGATATCTGGGTCATGATACCATCTAAAACAAATCTAATTTCAGATGATACACATTCATGCCCCACAGCCTACAACAGCTTTCTTTGAGCTTGGAAGCATATAAAAAGGCAAAAGTACTACACTGAGTTCCAATTGCAGAAAGTAAAATTGCTGAAACACCAAAGATAATCCAGCTTCTAGTTGAAAAGCATCAACAAACCAAACCTATCCACTCGCAAGTCACAACTTATAAGCATTGCCTTGCCCACCAAGAGCGTAAACAGACATTTAAAAGAAAAAAAGTAAAGATTTTGTCAACAAAATCGGCCAAAGCATAAAAAGTAGGGAGACAACAGTAAATAATATGGAAAACCATACCCAGGATCCATGTTGATGATATCACAAAGCTCAATGTTTATGGCCCAATCTGGGCCAATCAACATGTCACTTGTAGCCCTCTCAGCGCAAGCGGCCGCATTATTTGCCATAGTGACTCTTTAGTCTCTCAATTTAAGCGAACACTCCTTAATTATCCTAAAAGCAAAATAATCAACCACATAAGCAATTACCAAATTCAACCCTCGAATTCAAGAGATGCATCAGCATCAATCGAGAAACGATTTTGAAACGATATAAATACATCATCAAATTGAATCAAATAGCAAACGATAAACCCATGAAAAATCCAAAAACCAATACGATAATCCCATGGCAATTTAATCAAATTCCAATAACATGAATATCCAAAAGCAAAACCCAATTACAGGAACATGAAAAAACCAACAAATTATCGAAATTCAAGGCATAATTCAATTGAAAAAGGAAACACCGCAAAAACCCACTTCGCCAATGGCATCAAAAAGCAAAGACACCACAGAATCATAAGAAATGCGACAACTGATAGATAAAAGCAAAGGATCCTAAGTGTGAGCTCACCCGTGATGGAAAAAAAGGTCGTTCTTTTGTTTGTGAGTATGGGGAAAGAGAAAGAAAACTGACTTGATGGTTGGCTTTGGGGCTACAGGACACTAATGGCAATGAGTCGTATGCTTGGTTCTGGTACTTTCCTTGGCGTCGGAGTTTAATGTTCATATCAATGCCATGTGTTAGAATAATCCACTTTGGCCTTCGGCCTTTGACGTTTCTTATTATATTCTTTTTTTTTATATATATATATATGTTTAATGACTCTCTTCTCATGACAAATTTAGTACTAAATAACTTTTGGTCTGTTCTTCTTTTTCCCTTTTTTTTTTAAAGCTAACGATCACAGCCTGTGAGGAAAAATGGCTAAATGCTTTCTTATTTTTCTTTTTTTGTTTCTTGATTTTATTTTTTGGATTTGACTTTCTTATGAATATATAGCTTATTAGGTTAAAATAATAATAATAAAGTTGTCAATTATTAGCTAATATTTTGATGTCATATTGATTGTGCATGAGAAGATTGGAGAGTATACTTACGAAATTGGATTTTAATTTCTGATGTATATAAAAAAATGAATTATTTGTCTAAATTAAGATATTATAAGAAATTATATTAGTAGATTTATTTTTGGGATTGCAACCCTACCTGATTTAGAATTAGAATGGTATCATCACTAAAAAGAAATATGGTATACTATGAAAGGAAAAAAGAAAAAAAAAGGGAATGCAATATATTTGCTTACCAACCAAAAGTTTTTTTTTTTTTTTTGGGGATAAAAAATTAAGTTTGGGATGTTCTAGAAATTGACTATTGTAATTGCACAAATCATGCACTAATACTTTTTCAATCCATAAAAAAAAAAAAAAAAAAAGAACCTAACTAGGTTTAGTATTGTGGTATTTATTTTAAATCTTTTTTTATGATATGTGAAGGGTATGATTAGAGGCAAATCATGTACACCATCCCTAACATTTAAAGTCTAGAACACAAATTGTTGGAGATAAAGTTACTTATTTTATTAATTCTTATATTGACAAGATTATCATTTAGTTAATATGTTAAAATTTTCTTTCACTTTTATTTTAGAAATATCCTTATATATATCATAAATTATATATATTTTTTATAAACAACTTTCATATTAAATTATTTTTAAACGAAAGAAATCATTAATATGAATAAAATTATTAATATTAATTAAAATTTTAAAACTTCAACTTCTTTCAAAATGATAAATAGTTAAACATTTTCAAATAAAAAATAAACTAAAATCATAGATATTTTTATAAATTATAACAAAACAAGTTAACAATAAAAAAATCATAATAAATTATATTAACACTTTAACATGTTGAACCCTCTTCGAAAAGTAATGTTTTTTTTATAAAAATGCATGTATATTGATAAAAATATTAAATTTAGCATAACAACAGAAAATGCACTCACTTAGTGGCTATAATGAGTCATAATTTGATATTTTTATTTTTAATTGAATTTAGTCAAATTATTACAGAAATTATATCAACTATTTCAATAATAATATTGTAGATTAATAACATAAAGAAATACTAATAACTTTCATATGAGAAAAAATATTTTAGCCAACAATAACCTAAAAACATAAACAAAGAGAAAAAAAAAATTTAAAAGAAAGACAAATAGAAACGACAGTTATAATTTATTATTATATTAGAAATTACAATGAGATTCAAATAAAAAATCAAATAAAATTTATTGTATCAGAGAATAAAAAATTATGTTAACAATTGATAATTTTATATATATATATATATATATATATATATATATATATATATATATATATATATATATATATATATATATATATATTGTATATAAAAAAACAAATATTTTTTTATGGGATTTGAAATTTGTTTTATTGTATAATTGAAATATTGTTTCATAATATATATTGTAATATTATAAAATTATTGTGAATAACAAAAATTTTACCTTTCATGAATTTTTGAGATATTAAAATCTTTGACGTTGTATGTGAAATATTGTATGTTGAATAATTTGCAACAATAAATTTTTGTGATATTAAATTTTGAGATATTATATGTGAATCTGTAAATTGAATATTGTGAATGAATATTGAAATTTTGGTAGGTGAATATAAGTAAATTATATAATTTATTATATAAATTTAATAAAAATTATAGTGTTAAACATGTAAATTTAGAAATTTTAGTAATTTAATATTTGTAAAAAATTTAGTAATTTAAGTGTATATTTAATAAATTTAATAAGTTAATGAAATTTATTAATTTATGTGCAATTTAATTAAATTTGAGAAATTGTAATATTTAATGACCAATTTGTATGTTATTAAATAAAAATTTAGAGATTAAAGTGTATTAAAATGTATGTGTAATTTAATTATATATAGTTATGTAAATCTAAGTTTATCAAATTTTAGAAATTATAGAAATTTTATAAACTGTAGCCAGATTTAATGATTAATCTTAATGTAATTTAATAAAAATTTATAAAGTTATGTGTAATGAAATTACATTTTAGAAATTTTAATAAAAGTTAGTAATTTAAGTGTTAGTTTTTAAAATTTTAGAAATTTCAATTAAATTTGAGTAAGTTAATTAAATTTATGAAATTTTAGGAATTTTTGTAAGATTTAATGAATAGCTAAAGTGTAATTAAATTAAATTTTAGAAATTTAAGTGTAATAAAATGAAATTTCGCTAATTTGTAATTAAAAGTAGAAATGTAATGTATTTTAAAATTTTTAATTAGATTTTCCCAATTTAAGAGTAAATTAATTTAATTTGAAAAATTATTGAAATTTTAAAATTTTAATTAAGTTTAATAAGTAATTGTAATTGTTGGACTAAGTTAATCAAACCAAAGCCAATACTCTCTTTTGATCTTAACAATATAGATTGAAAAGTTTTGATGTCAATTTCAAGGGTTGATCTTGCAAACATTTGGCTAGGATCGCATTGGAATTTGAATGGAAGTCTTAGTCTCAAAGATTGAAATTTACATCTTAATTCGCGATCATGAATTAGAAGGTCACAACCTCTATCTTACAAAAGAGTTGGATCAATTTTGGCAGACAATTTCGCTATGTATATCATGTCTAGTGTTGTGACCACTACTTTTGTATTCACTTAAAGGAAATCAAAACTTCAACCATATTATGCCAGTTGTCCTAAAAAACCTGTGGAACATCAAAATTTGTAGTAGTGAAATAATGGTTGAGACCGCGATTTTGGTGAAACAACATATCCATTTAGGCAATTGATTTTGCGGTGATTATCGCGTCTAAAGAAGAAAAGTAGATATCACGACTTTCACACTTACTTGAGGGACATAATGGCTATTTTTCCTAAAAAAACTAATACTTTTATGTCATGTGGACTAACCGTTAGACATATTCCAAAATAGAGATAATAAATTCTTATCTCGACTGTGAATTTTGTTTGACAAGTATTAAATACAGGATTTGTTTAGCATACTTTAGAGATTTTGGCATATTTTTATTTGTAACGTATCTTTGGTGATTGTAGCCTATAAATACACTACCAAATGGACTTGAATTTAAGAGGATAATCATTGATTATGCTAAAACTCTTGCATAGTTAATTCTCATAACTTTAACTCTTTATTCTTTATACATAGTTTGATGTGAGCTTTAAACATAGTTTGATGTGAGCTTTAAACACCTTGGATTTGCACTTAAGAGTGAGCCTTTGTATAGAAATCTCCTATTTGGGTTTTTGAGTGATCCCTAGAAAATTTTTTGTATAAGTTTGAGTGTTAGCCTTGATAAAACACTTATGTAAGGTTTAAGTGTTAGCCTTGATAACACATTTGTGTAAGTTTGATGTGAGCCTTGGAAAAACACTTGTAAGGTTTGGTGTAAGCCTAAATGCTAAGTTGAGTGTGAGCTTGTAAAACACTGGTGATTTAGTGAAACACCTAATTGGTGAATTGGGGAGTGAATATAGAGTTGGTTAATATTTGAACCGCTATAAATCTTTTATGTTCATTCTTCTCCTACTCTTTCTCTAATTTTTTATTTGTGTGTGCTTCCTCCAAAATTCAAATTACCCACCAATTCAACCCCCCTTTTTTAGTGCACAAGAGCCAAAAATTAGTATTAGAGCTAAGTCTCAATTTAAGCTTTAATTGCGTGAGAAAAGATCATGGCATTTAAAGGAAACCACACTCACCTCAAGCTTTACTTTGATGGAACCAACTATACTCATTGGAAGTATAAAATGGAGATTTATTTGGATAGTTATATGGTGGATTTGTGGAACATTATAGCAATAGAAAGGAATCCTCCAACTAAAGTGGTAGATGATAGTAAAGAACTAATTCCAAGGGAAGAATAGGTGGAAGTACATAGAAAGTCAAATGGGAAGAACAAGAAGACAATGGCCATTCTTCTTAGCTCCATATAAAGAAAGGAGATTGGTAGAGTGCAACATTGCCTAATCGCTATATGATATGGATGGCATTGGAGAACTATCATAAAGGCACTACACTTGTGAAATCAAGTAGGTTGGAAATACATGTGATGGACTGAAAGCTCTTTATAATTAAAAAAAATGAAAGCATCACTAACATGATAAAAAGACTCCTCTCTATTGTCACAAACATGAGGAAGATTGAAAGAATTCTTATCAACTATGAGGTAAATACTAAAGTCCTTAAATATCTTCCATTCTATAAATTTGGTAAAAGAGTATGTAGTATTCAAGAGTCTAAATCGAAGATTGGGAAGGTGTCAACTAATGCTCTCCTTGGCAAGCCTCTCACTCATGATATAGCTCTTAAGAAGGATGAAGAGATGAAAAAGGTAAGAGGACAAGGAGACAAAGAGGAGAAGAAAGCTCTTGCCTTCAAAGCTCAAACAAATGATTCAAGCTCAAGTGACTCAAATGAAAGTGACAAAGAAAAGGAAGATATTGCCAATATATCAAAAAGGACCAAGGAGTTGATGAAAGGAGAAGAGAAAGAATAATCTAAAGAAAGTCATCTTCATATTACCACAATGACAAGAAGAAGAGCTTTAAGACTACTTGGGATGATGATTCAAGTGATGAAGAAGAAGATGAAGAAGTAGAGAACTTTGCTTCATGGCTCAAAAGGACTCCTCCAATGAGGTAAGTACTTCTCCATACTTTTGTGATGAGTATGATGCATTTGATCATGTGATGATGAGATTTTTGAAGCCTTTAACTTTAAATGTGAGAAATATAAATCAAAAATAAAATTTTATAAGAAAAAGTGTTCAAAACCTGAGAATAAATGTAAACGCTTAAATGATCTTATAAGTAGCTTAAGGACTTCTAATGAAGAACTCAAATGCCTTACAAAATCTTTCTAAATCTTCATCAACTTTTGATTTTCTAAGAAAAAAAATGACACTTTAAAAGGTGAAGTCATTGAACTTAGAAATTTCATCTCTAAATTTAATAAAAGGAAAGAAGTTTTGGATACTCTCATTGTATCTTAAAGACCACCCTTGTGAGACATGGTTTAGGTTTCAATAGAGCCTTTTCATCTTCATCCTCTTATACTGCATTCATTAGAGTATCAACACCTTAAACTTCTAGTATTGAGGTCATTGGGAAGAAAAGTGCTCTTAGCACTAAGCCACCCATGCTTTAGGGCAACAGAAAGGCTCCCCAAGGCTCAAGAGTTAAGCCTAAAAGAGCCAACCATGCATATATGTATTCAAAGAGGCATACTCAAACACACACACATAAGAAAACCTCTCTTCTACTCATCATTCATGCACTTGCATACATTCACAAAACCAAAGTGCGAAAAGGTCTCTTACTCACAAAAATGTTGCACATATGAGAAAGAATTACAAGTATAAACTCCAATGCTATTATTGCATGAGATATGGGCACATCAATGTCTTTTGCCACATTAGGAAGGTATATCTCAAATTGGAGGACCCTTCTAAGACTAACCCATAAGGATCCAAGTATGCTTGGGTACTAAAGTAAAGTGTTTGATATTGTAGGATGAGAACTCCTTCACTAAATTCTCATCATGGAAAATCTAAAAGTGAGTAGAGATTGCTAATTAAGAAGGGATAAAGTTTCAAATGGTTAATTGGTATAAACTAATTGATACTAAACCTGTAATGTATCCTTTACTTTCTATGCTTTTAACTTGATATATTTATGCTTTTGTCTAGAGGAAGTTGTTATGCATTTTATTACTTGATATATCTATGTGTTAATACTTTTTATTTGATTTGATTAATTATGTAATGAGTTGAATGAATTCATCTTACATTTGAGGTTTTCTATTTTTCAAATGTATAAATCAATCATTAAAATATCATATCCTCTATTTTAGGGCCACATATGAAAATTCTTAAATTCTTGGCCCTAGTTTGTATGATCAAACATCTTTAAATGTTTGAATTATTTTGCACTTTTTTTTTTTGCAATTTTTATACAGTTTATGTTTCATTTATTTATCTTCTTATGTGGCAAATTATGATCAATTGTGCAAATTATTAGTGTTTGCTATTATGATTTGAATTTGTGTAATTGACAAGTTTATGGACATTCCCTCTTATATTTCCCATTCTCTCTCTTATTCCCTCCTATTACCTTTATTTTTGATATTGACAAAGGGAGAGAGAAAACTGACTAAATATACATAAGGGGAATATACAAAAAGGGGAGAGAAAACTGAACTATATTTGCAATAAGCTAAGACAATTATCTTATTAGAATAACTAAGAGGGAGTATAGATTAAAGGGGAGCAATGTCACAATTATGATTTGAATCACTTTATAATCATTCACTTTGTAGCATGCAAAATTGATTAATTATCCTTTGCATATTCAATCTAGATTGTCAAAATAAAAAAGGGTGAGATTATTAGACTAGGTTGGTCAAACCTAAGTTGAGACTCTCTTTTGATCTCGACAATATATGTTCTAATGTCAATTTCAAGCGTTAAGTTTTTAGATATTTAGCTAGCATCACATTGGAATTTGAATGGAAGTCTTAGTCTCAAAAATTGAAATTTACATCCTAATTTATGGTCATGAATTAGAAGGTCGCAACCATTATCTTACAGAAGAGTTAGATTAATTTCAGCAGATGATTTCGCGGTGTATGTTGTGATCACTACTTTTGTATTCACTTAAAGGAAATCAAGTCATCAACTAGATTACGCTAGGTATCCCAAAGAACCTTTGGAACATCAAAATTTGCAATAGCGAAATAATGGTCGAAACTACTATTTTGGTGAAACAACACCTTCATTTGGGCAAACAATTTCATGGTGATTATCATGTCCAAAGAAGAAAAGTAGAGACTATGTATGAGTCTCATTCTTACTTAAGGGACATAACGATTATTTTTCTTGAAGAACTAATGGTTTTATGCCACATGAACTAGCCATTATACACATTCTGAAATTGAGACCATGAATTCTTATCTCAACCATGAATTTTGTCTGATAAGTATTAAATACAGGATTTGTCTATCATACTTTGGAGATTTTAGCATAGTTTTATTTATAATGTCTCTTTGGTGACTATAGCACATAAATATACCACCAAATGGACTTAAATGCAAGAGGATAACCATTAATTATGCCAAAACTCTTGCAAAGTTAATTCTCATAGCTTTAACTCTATATTTCTTTATACATAGATTGGTGTGAGCTTTAAACACCTTGGGTTTAGATTTAAGAGTGAGTCTTTGTATGGAAAACTCTTGTTTGGGTTTTAGAGTGAGCCTTAGAAAACTCTTATATAGGTTTGAGTGTTAACCTTGATAAAACACTTGTGTAAGGCTTAAGTGTTAGCCTTGATAAAACACTTATGTAAGGTTTGAGTGTGAGCTTTGGGAAAACACTTGTAAGGTTTGGGGTGAGCCTAAACACTAAGTTGAGTGTGAGTTTGTAAAACACTAGTGATTTAGTGAAACACCAAATTGGTGAATTGGAGAGTGGATGTAGAGTTGGTTAATATTCGATCCACTATAAATCATTTATGTTCATTCTTCTCTTACTTTTTCTTCAATCTTTTATTTATATGTGCTCCCTCCAAAATTCAAATTGCCCACTAATTCAACCCTCCTTCTTGATGAACAAGGACCAATAGTAATTTAGTTTAATTTATGGAATTTTAGAAATTATAAATTTATTAAAGTTAATAAGTTAAGTATGTTTTTAATTTGTGAAATTTGTGTAGTTTAATTAACTTATCGAAATTATATAAATTTATTGATATTTGTCATTTATATTTTTTTCTTTAAATTTTGTGCTTAGGTTGAAATATATTTTCGTGGAGTTTGAGATATATGCACTTTAAGAGATAAGTATATAGTTTAGAATATTTTTTGTTTACTATCTTTTTTGTTAAAAAATATATTTTTCATTTAATAACTGAAATGCTTCTTGGTGAACAATGACCATCAGTAATTTAGTTTAATTTATGGAATTTTAGAAATTATAAATATATTAAAGTTAATAAGTTAAGTATGTTTTTAATTTGTGAAATTTGTGTAGTTTAATTAAATTATAGAAATTATATAAATTTATTGATATTTGTTATTTATAATTTTTTGCTTAAATTTTGTGCTTGGGTTGAAATATATTTTCGTGAAGTTTGAGATATATGCACTTTAAGAGATGAGAATATAATTTAGAATTTTTTTGTTTACTATCTCTTTTCTTAAAAAATATATTTTTCATTTAACAACTGAAATGTTAAAAATATTTGTATGTATATATTTTTGTATGTAATAAATTTTTAACTATACAAAATTGTATAATAATAATATGATAATAATGTTGAATAAAATATTATATAAATACAAAAAAAGATATTAGTTACCTAAATTGCCTTAAATTTTAAAACATAAAATCTCAAAAAAAATGTTAATTGACAAAAATTATATTGACTTGAAATACAAAAAATTTTATAATATAATTAATGACATAAGATATAAAAAAATGATTCCTGAAATTGTAATATTCCAAAGTATTCCATAAAATTTAATAATATTCTAAATTATAGCTAACATTCTCTACAAATTAAAAATTAATAACGAATACCATTAAAAAACTAAACAAATTAATTACTTAAATGGTCATAAAATAAAAAGAAAAAAAATATTTTAAAAATTTGCTTTTCTTAAGTTTCCCTAAAAAAATGAAAAATTTTAAGAAATAATAATTAAACATTTCATAAAAATTAAAAGATATCACAAATGTTATAAAAGACTCAAATTTTTAATTGAATTAAATATTCTTAAAATTTAAAATATAAGAAATATATAAACATTGCATTATCCTAAATTGGCTATTAACAAATGCAAAAACTATGTAAATTATAAGTAATATTTTTTTTTATCAATTTCAAAGGTTTCTAAAAATGTAATAATATCCCTAAAAATTAAATAATATATAAAAAATAGAATAGATGCAAAAATTTAGAAAAAAATAAGATTATTAGACAAAAACAAAAATTCTAAAATTTTTTTGTTCTATTTTTGAATATTATATGTTTGGAGTTAATATTTTATTTTTATTTTTATTTTTCTAAATAGGACAATACAAAAATATTATGTAATTTATAGGAAATTATATTGAATTTCCTATAAATTTCATAAAAGAACATGTAGGTATAACCTTAAATACCCACATGGTGAGATTCTCATTTGATGATGAGAATCGTGTCGAATTGCCCAAAGCGGATAGTTTGAAAATTTTATTGTTAATATAACTTGTTGTATATAATATAGTTTACTATATATGTGTTGGCCCTAGTGCACCAAGAAAGGGTGTTGAATTGATGGCAAATTTGAAGTTTTATTTTGAATGAAGCACACAAGAATGAAAGATTTATAGAAAGGGTAGGAGAAGAATGAACATAAGAGTTTTATAGTGGTTCGGGTATTAACCAACCCTACATCCACTCTCCAATTTACCAATTGGGTATTTTACTTAATCTCTAGTGTTTTACAAGCTCACACTCAACTTACTATTTAGGCTTACAATAAACCTTACAAGTGTTTTCCAAGGTTCACACTCAACCAAGTGTTTTAGGCTCACACCAAACCTTACAAGTGTTTTCCCAAGGCTAACCCTCAAGCTATATAAGAATTTTCTAAGTCTCACTCTCAAACCTATAGAAGAATTTTCTATACAAGGGCTAACTCTCAAACCCAAACAAAAAGGTATTTAAAGTTCACACCAAACTATGTACAAAGAAAAAAAGAATTAAAGTTTGAGAAATAACTTAGCAATAGTTTTGGCACATATCAAATAGTTATCCTCTTTCATTAACATCATTTTGGTGGAGTATTTATAGCCCATATCCACCAAAAAAATGTTACCCTAAAACTATCAACAAATCTCCAAGATATGCTAAGCAGATTCAGCATTAAATACTTTTTAGGCTAAAGTAGCGGTCGCTACTAACTTTTCGCAGTCGCGAATTTCCAATTGCGGCTAAAAACACTGTTTGTGTCTAACAGCTAGTCCATGTGTCAACTGTTCATTGGTCATCTAGGAAAATATAGTCGTTGTGTTCTAACGACTCTCAAAAGTCGCAGTCGCGAGATATCAATGCCTTGGGTGCGACTGAGACTGCGAATTCCTCTATATGATCCAACCAAGGCTACTTCAGCTAATTCGCAACTGCAAATTTATCCACAAATTTCTCTAACCTAGCTCATATCCATTCTTATAACAGTGTCGTGGTCGCGACTAAGGGGATACCAACCGCAAATTCCTCTATTCTTCTAAAAGATGGAGATTTTGACTTCTATTGAAGATAATTCTTATAAACTGTAAAAATAACACTTAAAATTGACATTAGAACTTTCAATCTATATTGTCAAGATCAAAAGAGAGCTTTGACTTAGGTTTAAATAACTTAGTCTAACAATCTCTCCCTTTTTTATTTTGACAATCTAGATTGAATATGCAAAGGATAAGGAAACAATTATGCATGCTACTAAGAGAATGATTATGAAGTCATTTAAATCTTAAGCATGAAATTGCTCCCCCTCAATCCATACTCCGCTTTAGTTATTCTAATAAGATCATTGTCAATTTTATCTCCTCTTTGTATATTCAGTCAATTATCTTTCCCCTTTCATCACAAAGAGAGGAATAAGATGGAACAAGAGAGAAAATGATGAATATGAGAGGGAATGACCACAAACTTGTTAATTGTAAAAACTCAAATTAGAATGGCAAACATGAGTAATTTTGCATAATTGATCACAATATGACACATAAGAAAATAGATGGATGAAACATAAATGTAAAGTAATTCAAACATTTAAAGATACTTGAACATATAAACTAGGGCTAGAAATTTTAAAATTGTCCTATATGGCCCTAGTAGAGTATATGATTTTTGATGATTGATTTGAACATTTGAAATGTAGAAAACTTCAAATGCAAAATGAATTGATTCAACTCAATATATAATCAATAAAATCAAATCAAATATGTCAACACAAAGATATATCAAGCAATAAAACTCTCCCTAAATATTTGCATAAATATATTAATTTGAAAACATAAGTGATAAGGGATACACTATAAGTTTAGTATCCATGGCTTGATACCGAATAACCTTTTAAATTTTTTCCCCTTCTTCATTAGCAATCTCTATTCACCTTTAGATTTTCCACGATGAGAAATTGGTGAAGAAGTCCCCATCCTGCAATATCAAACACTTTGTTTTGGTACCCAAACATACTTGAGTCCTTGGAAAGGTCCTCCAATTTGAGGTATGCCTTCCTAATGTGGCAAAATACATTGATATGTCCATATCTCATGCAAAAATGATATTGGAGCTTAGACTTGTGAGTCTTTCTCCTATGTACAATCATAGTATGAGTAGGGAGACTTCTCATACTTGGGTAGTGAGAGTGTATGAAAGTGCATGAGTGATGAGAAGTAGAAGAGAATTTTCTATGATTGTGTGGGTACGCATGTTTCTTGTTGTGTATATAAACATGATTTGCTCTTTGAGCCTTGGCTCTTTAGCATTGGGGGGGGGGGGGGGGGGTGTTTTTCCTTTGCCCTTAGGCATAGGTGGTTTAATGCTTGGGGCACCTCTCCTCTCCATGACCTTAATACTTGAAGTTTGAGGTGTTGATGCTCTAATGAATATAGTGGGTGAAGAAATAGGTGAAGAGACTTCATTAAAGCCTAAACCATGCCTAACTAAAGGAGATCTTTGAGATACATTAAGTGTATCCAAAGCTTTCTTCCCCTTATGAAATTTAGAGTTGGAATTTCTAAGTTCTATAACTTCATCCTTTAAAGAATCATTTTGCTTTCTCAAAGAGTTAAGAGAGGATGAAGACTTAGAAAGATTTTCTAGTGACTTTTTGAGTTCTTCATTAGAAGTCCTCAACTCACTTACAAGATCATTTAAGGATTTAAATTCATCCTCTAGTTTGGAACTTTTTTTTCTTGTAAGTTTTCATTTGTGACTTATATTTGTCACATTTCAAAATAAGAGCTTCTAAAAGCTCTTCAACTATATCATCAAATGCATCATAATCATCATAAGAGTGTGGAGAAGTACTTACCTCTTTGAAGGAGTTCCCTTAAACGATGAAACAAAAGTTTGCTACTTCATCTCCATCTTCATCTTCATCACTTGAATCATCATCCCAAGTAGCCTTAAAGGTCTTTTTCTTTTCCTTATGATGATAGGAAGATGACTTTCTTTGGATTCTTCTTTCTTTTCTCTTTTTCATCAACTCCTTGGTCCTTCTTGATATTTTGGCAAGCGCATTTTCTTCTTTATCATTTTCATTTGAGTCATTTGAGCTTGAATAATCTTCTTGAGCTTTGAAGGCCAAAGCTTGCTTCTCTTCTTTGTGTCATTGTTCGTTTAGCTTCTTCATCTCTTCATCTTTCTTAAGAGCCATCTCATGAGTGAGAAGCTTACTAATGAGGACATCAATTGACACTTTCCCAATCTCTAGATTGGACTCTTGAATGTTGCATACTCTTACACCAAATTTATTTGATGGAAGATATTTGAGGGTTTTAGTGTTTACCTCATAGTTGGTAAGAGTCCTTCTAAACTTTTTCATGTTTGTGACAATAGATAGGAGTCTATTTGTCATTTCAATGATGCTTTCATGGTCTTTTATCATGAAAAACTCTCACTCTGTCACATACATTTCCAACTTGCTTGATTTCACAAGAGTTATGCCCTCATGGTAGTTTTTTAGTGCTTTCCATATGGCATGTGCAGTTTGGCAATATTGGACTCTTCCAGTTTCTTCTTTTGACATGAAGCTTAGAAGAATAGTCATTGCCCTCTTGTTCTTCCCATTTGCCTTCCTTTGTGCTTCACTCTATCTTCTCTTGTAGATGTCACCTCTACTCCTTCAACCTTCTTTGTTGGAGGCTTCCACTCTTCAAGAATATAATCCCATAAGTTGATGAGATCCCTATAAAGATAGATCTCCATTTTATGCTTCCAAAGAGCATAATCAATACCATCAAAGTGAGGATTAAGGTGAGAGTGGACTCCTTCTTATGACATTGATCTTTTCCCACACAATTAAGGCTTGAATTAAGACTTGGCTCTGATACCACTTGTTGGCCCTAATGTACCAAGAAAGGGGATTGAATTGGTAGCAAATTTGAAGTTTTATTTTGGAGAAAGCACACAAGAATGAAAGATTTAGAGAAAGGGTAGGAGAAAAATGAACACAAGAGTTTTATAGTGGTTCGGGTATTAACTAACCCTACATCCACTCCCCAATTCACCAATTGGGTATTTGCTCAATCTCTAGTGTTTTACAAGCTCACACTCAACTTAGTGTTTAGGCTTACACCAAACCTTACAAGTGTTTTCCAAGGCTCACACTCAACCTAGTGTTTTAGGCTCACACCAAACTTTACAAGTGTTTTCCCAAGGCTAACACTCAACCTATACAAGAG